>JAAOAT010000388.1:0-63029 GCA_013186855.1 Fusarium ramigenum
TAACAAAGTTGCAGTAGCTAAAAAGCCTCTAGCTATTACCTTATTGTCAGCATGTATACGTTCAAAAGGATTTAATAGAATTTAGGACCTCTATCTATTTAGTATAGATTTAGAGGATCTTAAACTCAATAAACTTAGTACTTAACCCAGCAGCCAGAAGGACCTGCGGCATTCCGTGACCTGTAAACCCGCCCATTATAATAAACATGTTTTCCCTCCAGGCATATGGCCGATACGAGGACTTTTGTCTGCCGAGTACCCCATGACTGCACGTAGAATAGCTTGGATTTCCTTGCCTATCTAGGCTAGAGTGGGCACCGGTCGACAATCACGGGGCGAGGGGCCGACCGTTCAGCCCCTCATCGGCGTGATCTCCAACTACCAAGGAACTCATTTTCAAGTCCGCAGGCCGCGCGTTTTTTTTCACGTCCTCTTCGGAACTCATCTCGTATTGCAGGAGGCGAATCTTTTGCTCTTATCGATCGCAGAATGATACCTACAGAAAGCGGAGTGCGGTCAAGATAACAGGGACTTTCAAAAATAGCTAAAGACTACCTACGTCATAGACTAGGTCTTCTGGCTGACACCACTTGCAGGTTTATGGGTGACTCTTCTGTTCTGGACTCTGCGCCTACAAAGCCAAACTGTCAGTCATCGGAGAAAGATCTGCGACCTACTGTGCAGGGCACGCCGAATAAGAGTTAGACATACATGCTGCGCCCCATACCTACTACATAATTCCATCAAGCCGCAAAGTTACAATCGCTTATTCGAGTATCTATTTCGTAAGATCTGCCGCCCATCGGCTGCACAAAGTCTAACTACAGAAAGTGAACTTCAGAATGGTTTCACTCGACTATGTCTCAAAGCTGCTCCCGTCGAAAGGCCTACGCAAGCTAGGTCCCAACCGAACGAATGTCAGCATACAATGGAAGCTTCAGACGCCGATGCCCTTGATTCTCGAAAGCAGCGCGCTTTCCACCGGTACACCACTCATAGGGGAGGCCATACTCGACGCGAGAAAAGATTTAGACGTCAAGAGCTTCTCTGTGACGTTGCGTCTCCATCACTACTACAAAAGACCTCTTCGTACCAACTGCCCTGACTGCGCTCACCATTATGTTGATCTCCAGAGGTGGACTTTCATCGAGAGAAGAATCATGCCATCCGACGGAAAATACCCCTTCATGTTCACCACGCGGCTTGACAACGACACGCCTCCCTCGGTTACGACGCCTCTTTTGGACATCACGTACGAATTATCCGCCGAACTCATTCTCGCCACTGGAGAAACAATTACCTGGAACCAGAATATCGAAGTGAAGCGTTCACTGTACAGACCTCAAGTCCTTCGTGAGAGTTCTATGAGAGTTTCAGGAACCCCGTTGAATGCACGTTTGTCGTCAGAGCAAATTGTCAGACTGGACAAGAAAGTCAAGGTAGATTTCTCTCTCTCTAAACCCAGGCACGGAAGAGGTGAGATCTACGCATGGGAAGCAATCGGAGTTGAGTGGAGGCTTGAAGAGCACGTCGAGGCCCCACTGGGTATTTGTGCCCGTCACGCCGAGCAAGAGGATAACGAGCCCGCCAATCATAGGCAAAGCGTCTCTCATATTATAGCAAAGGGACAACCTCCCAAGGAATGGAGGCCGTCCCAGAGTGACCAGGAGACGACTTCGACACTAAGTTTCGAGTATGGCCCGATTGCGACGATGGTTGCAAAGCGCAACAAGTCATGCGTGTGCGAAGAGGCCTCGGATACCGCCCTGAAGCTTTCGCACGACTTTGTCTTGGAGGTTTCGTTGTCAGCGGTGACGATGCCATCTGACAAGGCTGATAATACTGCAGCATCCAACAGTTCTCGGAAGATAAGAATTCGTCGACCAGTCATCCTCACAGAGCGCCAAGGCGATACTTTCGATAATACTTTTGAGAACCTGGGCGAAACGTTGCCGGTATATACAAGGGCCGAATCTGATTTACCGGCCTACGTTGTCTGAAAGGATTCAACAAGAGAACAGCTTTATGATAACGATGATTCGGAGTTTATATATATGTTTGTCAAGGGCGAAGTCGGTCTTGGACTATTGGTTGCAATCTAATTATAGATTGATGTATCTGCTTCAAAATATATACCATTGAGTGCGGCACTCCCATCACCGTAGCATTTACCACTGTAACAATCGGTCCCATATGAGTTATATTGGATGTTGAATCGTTGAACGGCAATGAAACAGCCGCTGGTGGTCTTTTTTGTCAGTCTCACTGTCTTATAAGGATTCCTAGCCAGCACCTTTATCAGCTTTATTCCAGCAGCGCTTATCGAGTTGTTTGGTGTTCAAGAGCTGCCATGGATTGCAGGTGTCATGTGTATGTTGCAAGGATTGGCCACTCTTGTCGGTACACCTGTTGCGAGTGCACTGGTCCGAGGCGAAGGACTATCTAGAAGCTCCAGGGACTACAGTCCGGTGTCAGCGTGGACTGGTGCACTGATGGCTTCGGCGGCGATCCCAGTCGCTGGAGTGAGACTCGAAGCCATGAAACGATCAGGTAACTGAACACCGAAACGAAAGTGGAACATGTGACTATTTTATCCTTAAAGAGCTCTTTCGATAAGGTGTTTAGGCATTTTGACACTTCTCGAATTGCCTTAATGCTCATTCTTTTGAGATGCGCGGCTTCGGATATCGGCATCTTATCGTACTCAGTGTGAGTCATTTTGCCATAGCCGTCTCACCCCTAGTGACCCGTGATCCTGCCGGATGGACTCTGAGTTTTTCTCGTTTACAAAAGCAAGTAGGCGGTTATGGATTGTTAACTTTCCGGAGTAGGTAGCACTTTACTTATCATTCGCTAGTCGATTGAAAGGAGGCCATGCCAGTTAAGCCTTGCCCAACAATTATTCTCATCGGCCCCGAGGGCGCTGGGAAAACAACCATCGGAAAAGTCCTTTCAGAGAAACTCGACAGAGAATTATTCAGCCTCGATCAACATCGAAAAGAGCTTTACGCGCCTTTCGACTACGATGATGCCCATGCCAATAATCTATACGAACAAGCGGGCGTGGAGGCTCTGTTAAAGTACTGGAAGTATTTTGAATACAGAGCCGTCGTGGACATCTTGCAAAATGCGCTGAAGCCTGGAGATAACTTTTACGGCAAGATTCTCGATTTTGGGACGGGCCATTCCATTTTTGAGGACAATAAGGAGCTTGATCACGTTGGGGAACTGATTGCGGCCTATAAAGGGGTCTTCCTCATTCTTCCGTGCGAAGACGTGGATGAGGCGCTGAAGATCATGGAGGAGCGGAGAGGTCATGAGTTAAGCTACAATCAACACTTCCTGAGCCATCCAAGTAATAAAACTTTGGCAAAGCATATTATCTACACGAAGGATACAAGTCCGGCGCGGAGTGGTGATAAGATATTGGAATATTTGAATTGCCCACCTGGATGGGGGCTCGAGAATCGAGATGTGATCGTTTGGTCAGATATCTAACCATGGGAGATCTGTCACTTATGAAACAACAGCTTCTGTAAATATTCACATGCAAATTGTCTCTTTAGTGAGCTTCTGCCTACCTAGTGAGATGGTCCGACCACTATAGTCAGATTGACCATGACCCAAATTGGTAGGTGTGAATGCGATTAGGCCAGGCGTTGCAAGCTTAAAATATGGCAACAATCCTCAATTAACTTTTAATTAAATTTCTTATTATTGGCAAACAATCGAAAATGTCTTTGGGCCCATTAGACAAGCCGATAGACGATGACCTTGTCGTTGATCAATCGGCCTCTCATCAACGCGATCCTGGCCCGAGACGTCGAAACAGTAAAATCCACATTATACTCCGGCGCCGACCCAAACGCTCGGAGAGCTGGAAAAGAAACACCAGCCTGGCGCTCATCAGATGAACGGCACATGAAGCCGAAGAGACAAGATCCCAATTCTTGTCTTGAGCTATATCCTCTTGATCTTGCAATGACGAGTCGCCGAACTGGCAGACGTATCGTCGAGCTACTACTCAGGCACGGAGCTGATCCGAATTCTCGCTACCCTCAGAACACAATAACTCATCGAATTTTGGAAAGAAGAGGTGCAGTTCCCAGCATGGCTTATAGCAGGCGGAATGTGTACCTCGACTTGATTCTTCGGCACCCACTACTCGATGTCAATCTTCAAGATGGGGAGGGCATACCATTGATTCAAACTGCTCTGGAGGTGGGAGACGCAGAAACTGCACGAATACTCATCGACAGAGGCGCCGATCTCCGTTGTAGGGACGATTCCGGTAGAAACATCCTACATCTTCTCTCCGCCGATGATTGTGGGATCGAGCTCGTTCAGCATATAATCGTTTTGGCACCAGATCTCCAATATCAGTTTGATAAGTATGGTAGATCTCCACTTCACTATGCGATAGATTGCCAGAAGCCAGGAAACCCGAGGGACGAGGTCAGCCTTCTGATCTCCGCAGGGGTCGACGTTACGGTCCAAGATGCCAATGGCAATACACCACTTCACATCCTCTTTGAGAGACCGTTTCTTGTTGTTGCAGACTATTACGGCGACGCAGTCTGGCAGGGCTTTGTCAAGCATACAATTGACTTACTGCTCTCCAACGGAGCAAACGTCAACGCGCGGAACAAGGCCGGGGAAACGCCTGCATTCGGCTACTTCCGTGCGAGCAACTTCAAGGTTGATCTGAGCTGGGCGAAGCTGGATGAGGAGAGACATAACCTCTCTAAGAAATGGGGCGGCGATAGATGGAAGGTTAACAAGGAGCTTGAAGAGCAGATTGTGGAGGAGACGGAGCCGAAGATTTGGGCGCTTTTTGATGAGATGGGAGTGGACTGGTCGGTTGTTGATGCCAAGGGTCAGTCGCTGCTTCATGTTATTGCTGGCCAAGAGCGGTCATTTAGAAGACTAGCTAGGTTTCAGCTATTGGTGGGTAGTGGATTGGATCCTATGGCAGAAGATATGCAAGGTCAAACTACGCTAGATATCGCTGCGCATAGAAAGGCAGACGACATTTTGGCATTATATAAGGCTGGGTAGATCATTGACTTTAGAGCTTCTGGTGCCTGCATAATACTGGCTTTAATTAGATGTCAAAGTCTTATCTAAACAATCAAATCCTTGGCAGGGTCAGAGGAAACGTAATTTATAGATCATCGTCAAGGAACAGAATATATCCAACTCTCAAATTTAAGCTGATGTCATGATCACTGAGTACCTTCATACCTTGTTTAGCAAAGGAGGACTAGTTCTTTCGTCTTGTCTGCCAAGCTTTATTGATCGGCCCTATTCTATGTAGTCATGGTGCTATGTCCAGAACAGCCATATATACGAACAGACTCAGCCAATATGTTACAGACAACCACGAGACTCACTCAGCAAGACTGACAGTTAAATATGCATTGGAATCCCCTGCACCAGATATATGAGGCTGAAGTCAATGCTGTCAATGTCCGTGTCTCGCCTAAAAGGCCGTGCCATGGCAGTGGTTAAACTCCGACTACTTTAGCTGACACAAGAGTGGAGACTTACAAAGCCATTACATACATTACATACCGCTCAAAACCCAACAAAACGTGGAACCTTGACCAATGACCTTAAGACGATTAAGAGCCTTTACCGTTCCCGCGGGAAGAACCCACATTTTATCGGAATTTACCCGCAACGGCTGAGACCTTAGCCGGGACAGAGATGCAGGCGATATGTTGAAAAGGGAGATTTTGAGCGAAGTGCAGCGGGTAGTGGCAGTTGGTAACATCGTGCTAGAGTGCCTGTACCTTAGAGTTGCATTAACCGAAACATTAACTGGAGGTTTTAGTCCCCCCTGCCCTATTGGTCATGTCGTATACGTCAGCTCGTAGTCCAAACACCAACACTTTCACAACTTAACCATCTTCTTACCACCATTCAACACCTCAAGATTCGATGCTCTATACACGGACGATAAATGGCGTCGAATTATCCTTCGAGGACCGGGGCATGGTCACATCTGACCCAACAATAGTCTGTCTGCCAGGCTTGGGTCAGGACCACCGTTGCTACCAGTACATCCTCCCTTTCTTGGTGGGCAAGTATCGCGTCATCAGAATTTTATGGAGGAATCGCGGCGCCAAGAGCGAAGCCGCAGGAAAATGGACCGTGGAGGATCAAGTAAACGATACGATCGCAGTTTTGGACACTCTCCAAGTCCAAAAGTTCATTCCCATTTCTCACTTCCAAGGAGGTTGGTGCGCAATGGAGATAGCCGCACGTCTAGGGAGGACAAGAGTCCCGGCTGTGCTATTGACCGATTTCATCCTCACTCGGCCACCAGCAGAATTTATCGAGAACCTGAAGATGATGCAAAACAAGGAGACCTGGCAGCAGGTTCAGGCCCCGCTCATTAAGAAATGGCTCAACAACACTTCCAACAAGAACGTTCTAAATCATTGCGAGAATGATCTAGACACCAACGGATTCGACAACTGGTCCTATTTCTGCTGGGTGGTGGAAAAGAATTACGAGCGCTGGGGCTCACCGATGGAGCGACTTGAGGCTATCAAAGACCCTCCTTTAGTTCGACATGTCTTCAGCCATCCCAAAGAGGAGGCTTATCTTGCGGAACATGAAGGATTTGCGCGGAAACACCCTGATTGGTTCAGCTTCGCCAGGCTCCGCGTGGAATCGCACTTCTCCGTTGTCGAGCTACCAGAAGCTGTGAGTCTGCAATTATCACGTCTTGTCAATCAGATAAAGAGCAAGTAGCAAGGCGAGCGAAACTACAGGTTGAGGTGATGATTAAATTCAGTCTCAACACCAGATAGAAATGGGTTTGTTGGTT
This sequence comes from Fusarium ramigenum, assembly GCA_013186855.1. Classification (NCBI taxonomy): domain Eukaryota; kingdom Fungi; phylum Ascomycota; class Sordariomycetes; order Hypocreales; family Nectriaceae; genus Fusarium; species Fusarium ramigenum. Next base: position 6,839 of record JAAOAT010000388.1, read on the forward strand.
GCCAGAGAGCAAATCAGAGTTTTAATAACTACAGATAGCAAGGCGTTTACCCACCCCAGTGTCTCTTATAGTGTCAAGTTCCACTCTACGGTATATAAATAGAATTATATCAAATATTAGCACAAGAATAACAGACTATCTACCAGCACAGGGCTTGAATGAGCCTCCTCGAATTTGGGTACGTGGCCTGCCGTTGACCTACCCTAGTCTTGACCCCGCAGACTGGGACGCTAACGGCGCACAGGCTCGTTTAAAAAACTGCTGAACGAGATATTGAAGGTCGGTTCGGGTCGGGGAACCATCGGCCCGGTTCAATGGTCATGTTGATCCGGCCCGATGGTGTCCCTATCTTAGCTTGATCTCCCTTATCTGAAGCGAGTGCCTGGCTCCACAACCGATTGTATTCAGGTGAATTGTGCTGTGTGTTGATTGAAGAAGCAGGACTAAAACATTGTCGTCATCACGATGACTAAGATACATGTTTCGGATCATGGAATTGTAGCTCAAATTCCTTCAGTATCCCCAACCAACTCAAGCTCATCATCTACTCTCCTTTCAACCTTCCCACGTCTAAAGATCTTCTCCTTAGTAATGTACATCGCCGTCGAGCTGGTCCCCCTCGGCAGGTTCACCGGGTACAATCTTCACTGGATGAGGTACAACAGATTTGTCGATCAAACCAAGGTATCTGAGCATCTGTAGACGCCTTTGTCTAAGCACCTTCAGGGCCTTCGTTGTAGAATCCACGATACTTGTCGCATGACTCCTTGGCTGCTTGAAGTGGCTAATGAGGTGCCGAGAACGGTGGATACGCGAAGAAAGGCTGTTGGTGCTCTTCCTCTGTGCGGCTGGATAGCTAATCCAGAAGTTTGTCAGTCTAGCCATCTGAAGAGTACCCAATCCAGACCCAGTTCACTCTCTGCTAGGAACTTTCCATCTTCGGCATGCAGAGCTCGCACAGCTGTCTTGAAGAATTTGCTGGGTTCAGACTTGGGGTCTTGATACTCGGGTTCATACGCTACATAAGTCAGACACACACGCAACCTATCTTCGGAGAGCTTACGTACCATAGTGATTTGCACGACCAGGTAGCAGAGCCAGACTCTTCTTAAACCCTCTCTTGTTCGGATGATGCTCTGGCTTGAGGCCGAGATGCCACTTGCAACTCATGTAAGTGAAATGCCCTCCATCACTCAGCAATCCAGGAAGTGCAACAACCCTCTCATTGAGATAGCCTTCGTGTCCAGGTTTGCCCTTGTGAGCCGGTGAACTCCTGGCGATCTCTTGGAGTTGACCTAACCCAGCAATGTGGTGATCCGTGCCTGTCATGGGCATATACATTGTAGGACTACATGCTGCAGCGACATGGAATTCCGTGAAGCGGATGCCTCCGGCTTCTGAGGCAAGACGGTCAATGTTTGATGCTGGGATTTCTGAGCCGTAACAACCGCGGTCACTGAAGCTGGGATCACCGGCGACGATGACGAGGAAGTTTGGACGTGTAGATAGTAAAGAGCCCATGGTTGACGATACCAAGTGGTGTTTCAAGTTAACTGGACTGATATAAAAGACTACTTTGCTAAAAAGAAACGACAAATAATAAGAGTATACTCTATGAATTAGTGCAATTTAATCGGCTAGAATGGAATGGCTTTCACAACATCAGCCTCATCAAGGCCAGGAAATAGCTCCGGGTTCCGCTGACTCTGCCGCCGGAGCCGCGGGCATGGTTGCTCGCTGTCGGTGAGGCTAAGGCCCTAATATCTCTTCCCACTTTCATCTCAGTAACGTGATAGTTACCACGATCTAGGCGGGCATACCATTTTTCGATTGGTATTTTGTCTGATCCTGAGTTTGGATGGCGTTATTGGTTAGTGGTAGCCGCTGATGCCCTCTCTGATCCCCAATGCCACTCTATTGTTAGTTGGGTAAGGTTCTCCCTTGTATAAAGACGTACCTAGCCTCTGCTCTTAGATATCACATCCATTGTCATTACCAGCTCTGCGAAAAGACTTTCATTAGACATCTAGTTGAATCGTATTCTCATGGCCCGCTTTCAAAGCGTACAACATCATGGCGGACAATATCATCACCGCCGCTAAAAGCAGTTGCTTCAGCGAGATGACTGGGACCATGATCTTCCTGTTGGTGTACTAAACCTATTCTACAGCTGATCTAAAGCTGACAAGCTAAAATTCATGACAGTATGAAACCATACTTTTGCCATTCGTAAAACTATTCCTCACTAGGTACCATTCATATACAGAAGACTATTTTACACTATTATTTGTTGTAACAGCAAAATTCAAAATAACGACCTTCGCCACTGTCTTTCTCGCTCTTCTGGCTGTCTTTGCTGCACTAGCAGCCAAGGCTGGAAGATAGGTCAGGGCCTGTTGATATGACACTTCGCCCGCCCTAGTGAAACAAGTGCTGACAAGATCGTTTGTAGTGCTTCCCTGCTGCCACCCTGTCTCAGTATATGGACACCCGATTCAATGCGGAGCTCTGCCCAGATCACTTCCAAGGCTACCCAACCCAGTGTGCAAGACTGTAACGGTTTACTCGTTGACCGGCAGATCTGCTAAGTTGTTGAACATTGGTAAGGGACCATGGCGCTTTTGATGGAGAGTTTGTTGTATATATATTCATTATTCTGAAGCTTTCTATCCAGAATCTTAATCTTTTATAAGCTACGTATGCCAGGTGAATACGAAGTTTCGTCTTATCCGAGCCTCATCTATGCCCTCTACCCGGAGCTGTGTTCGTCTGAAGATTCTTGGCCATAGTGTTTCAATATTCCCTTCGGCGTTTTCTGTTCATCACCTGATACAGAGCGAAGTTCCTCTAACATCTGCCTTCTGTCGAATATAACTTGCGTCAGTCCAACAAATCGATGCTCGCGGCCCTTCGCTGTGATCCGTGGGTTGCTCGCTATCTTCTGCACCGTCACCAATGTGTCACCAGCATGATCAACTTCAGGAAAGGCGCAAAAGTCGACAGCTTTCATATCTTGGTCACTTGCCGGTGACCAATTTGGGATAATCCTACACCTTGGCTCGTATATCGCCCTGTTTTCGTTCCTACCAGCGATGTGTCTAACATTTGTTAAACAAATCGCGACATATTCCGCAGGTTTTGAGCCTCTCTTCTTGAACACGACTACTGCAGCGTAAATCTCTTCTTGGTCTTGCACAGATGTCCCGGTAGCACTCATAGAGGGGTTGATTTGACCCATCCGGCGGGGCATTATGAGCGGTAGCAAAGGGGGCGTCTCTGATGCCCATTCGAGGTCCGACTCGCGATGGCTCGGGAAGATACCGTATAAGCGATAGCCTGAGGTTCCTCGGGGGAAACAGAGTAGAAATGGACTCCCTGCCTCACGTGGCTGCCAGTATGGAATTGACAGAATGCTCGCATATGGCTTCTTTACCAGAATGCTTGATTGCATAGTTATCGAGACTGTATCCACATGATCAGAAGTTTTGTCTGGATCAGATGCTGCGTGCCCTTCTTCATTAGAGAAAAGCTTCTTCTCAGTATCAGACATGATATTCTGTTTCCGAGGTAGCTTTACAGGGAAGAACGTTTGAGGCCATATTAACCGCAAGTATCGTTGCGCCACTTCATTGCCTTTCCGAATCAGCGGAACCCATACTCGTGATACATTGCGTGTTGTCGTAGTACTAGCAGTCTCTACATCCCAGCAATTGAGGACGCCAAAGGCAAAATGAGGCACCACAGTAGGCACAATAGGCAGGCTGATTTGCAGTCCAGTGTTGGTCAAGTGGAATGAGTACGAGTGATCTGCAGGTTGATAATGCCTCTGGAGCTGAGGTGAGCTGCTGATGATGACCGACTGGGACTCGCGAAACTCCATAGGCGAGCGAGGGAGAAAATCGACGTATTGCAATTGAGAAGCGAAAAAGCTCTGGTCAGCATACTTGTGGATGATTTCGCCCAGGAGCCTGGTAAATGCCCCGTAGCCTTCACCATATACCAGGGGCATGGAGATGTCGAAGAGTCCGAGGAGAGAGTAAGCCTGATCCTCTATACGGGTCGTGGAGCGCCTCGACGCCCAGGACATCCTCTGTGCAATACTGTATCTTCGTAGTGGATGTGATTTGGAGAGCCGGCCCTTGAGAAGACGTGACCAGGGGATTCCTGTAATCTCGGTGATAGACGGCGCCAGCTCAGCGCTCGTCGCTATCATGGTCCAGGTGCTGGAGAAGAACTGTAAATTTGGTGGTGCAATCAGCTCCTGAAGAGTCCAGCCTCTTGTGAACCACCTTGCGTTTCTAAACGCACTGTCTGGCTCGGTGCATTCCTCCAGTGTCATGGGAGGGACGTCCTCCAAGTATACATAGCAGACAGCAGATCGTCGGTACCATCTAAACATAGAATTAATAGCCTCAGATAATTCTGCTGAGCTACTCTTGTCGATGCAGTTGGTGTCCACCCAGACGTGGGTCAGTTGGTCTTTGGCAGCTTGAGCACAGGCCCAGACGATTTTCTGGAACCCGGGCTTGAAGCGACGGTTCTTGCGATCGGCCCAGTCTTGCAGTGAAACTTCGCCATCGCCCCAGGTATGAGATAAAATGGCATACTCTGGGATGGAGACATCGAAGAATTCCTCGACTTCGAGGGTCGTGGTATTGATAAGTCGCATGTTGCCTCTATGATAGATAAGATGTTAGAGGTGGAGAGGTGTAAGACTGTTTTGTCTTCAATCGATGAATTAATCCGTTTCGCAGCCTTATAGTCGACAAAAATCAGCCCCCTTGTGGCACAGCGTTCATTTTCAACCTATGTAATTGGGTGATGACAGCACAGCCACTAGGCTTAGACTAAGCGTGAAACTTCATCAGATTACCCTAGGCTGTATGGGGAGGGTCTTTCAATCGCCGTTGTTGTCAGTTAAGAAATATACTATTATTTGTCGCAATAGACAATATACTAATAATAGAAGGACTAGCTTGTAATTCGCGGAGGGTCTTAGTGTATTATTTCTTAGGTATATCAAGGAATGGAAATAAGTGTAGCTATACCTAGGAAGTACTACTTACATGTCTTTGAACTGCAGCTGTAACGCATAACAGCTCTGTGGTTATGAGCTCTATCTTTAGACACTTACTACACTTTATATGATAAGTAGTCAAACTTCTAATAAACATTACAGTTAGAATACATACTCCTTATCTTTTAGTCTGGTTTGACCCTATGTTTCTGATAATATAGGTATTGGCCTTTATTTTAGATAAAAAACAGCTATGTTTTGCTTTTGCAGTAAATATTCAGGGCCGAATAACCTACAGCAACCGTTGGATTACACCGACCGTGTCAATGCTGAATCCTTACTTGGTAGGTAATCGTTCCAGAATATCGGTATCGGCCGGGGGATGACTTGGCGGGGTGCCTCCGTGGAGATGCCTCGACTGGTGTGGAGAAGTATGGCCTCCCCGCGGAGATGCAAAAGTCTGTCCCTGACAATGTCACCCACGCCATGACATGACAGCTCGTTCTGATCTGATGTAAAACCATTCGATTTTGCCTCGTAGAAGACTCCAAGGGCTGCTGATTTCATCGGGCCGTTATCGAGTTGAGGCGCTGGCTGAATTGTACGCCAGCAGGCTTTAACTCTTACCGAGACATGTGCCATGCGGTATTATCGGGCGAAGCAGTATCAAGAATGGTCATCGGACATGACTGCTGGATACAAGGCTCTACCTACAGTAGTGAGTTCTGGAAATAACAAGAGATGCACTGTTGTGATATCCGTAGCTAGTGAGCCCGCCACTCCCGCGTCTAGAGCTCCCTGACCCATGCAAGACAAGACTTAGGAATCCCCATTAGGTTCAATCACTTGAAAAGAGGCTCATGGCAAATACATGTGGTCAATGGTTCAAACTCATGTCTAATTAAGTAGCGGTTAAAGAATCATAACAATTTTCATATCCATCATTCCTCAAATGTCTTACTTTGCGAGAACGCTGGCTGGCACTGAAACAGGCGCTGACTCAATCCTACTCTCCTCATCGGTGACATTACCCTTATTTCTGTTGGCAAAGAAATGTATGTGCATGTGAGAGTCCACATGGAGACCCTGGTACTCAACACCATCAACCTTGACAGGGTCCTCGTCAAACAAGTACATGTACCAATAGTACACGCCGACAAACATGCCACCGCCAATAATGTTGCCAACTGTAGCTGGGATCATACCCTTCCAGATGTACAGCCCGACGGTAAGATCCGGTGTCTTGAGCCAGATGGCGAGAGACATGTAAAACATATTGGCGACAACATGCTCGAGGCCAAGGACGACAAAGGCGAAGATGGGCCACCACATGCCAATGACCTTGGAGGCGAGATCCTTGGCTTGAATACCAAGGAAGACGGCGAGGCAGACGAGCCAGTTGCACCCGATGGCTTTGAGAAAGATTTGATGAACTTGAGGCGATATTTGTTTCTTGCTGGCGAAAGACATGACGACTTCTTTATAAGGGGATGCATCGAAGACACCGCCATCTAAGAAAATGTCAATTGCGACGTTAGCACTGAGCAGGTGCCATGACTTACATCCCATAATGATAGACATGACAAATAGCGATCCTGCAAGATTGCCGAGAAAGCAAAGGACCCAATGCAGCAGCATCTTCCGAATCGGAAGCCGACCTTGCAGAACAGCAGTCAAAGTAAACTACAACCTCATCAGCTACAATGCAACCATAAACCATCAAGCTATCTTACCATAGTAGTCGCAGTGAACAAGTCCGCGCCCGTAAGCACAACAAGCACTAGACCCAGAGGGAAAACACCAGCGCCAAAGAGCTTTACCAAACCAGGCGCGTTCTCAGTGTACCAGGGTGCTGTCATGGCACACAGCGAGACGCCACAGCCAAAGCCAAGGAGACATCCCGCAGAGACGGCGGAGAGGAAGACCTTGTCGGGACGCATGTTACCTCTTTTGACACCAGAGCGGGAAACAAGCTCGATTGTTTCTTGGGGCGTGTAGGCCGCCAGGTTGGAGATGCTAACCACGAGTGGGTTGCTCATGGTGAATCGCTGTAACGTAAATAAGTTTTGTCGGAGTATATAATTGAAGAATTGTGTTGAAGGCTTGATAGGTGAGTGAGGTAGGTCGAGCCTTTTATTTAGAGTTGATAAACAATGCAAGCTTATCGCAGACTCAAGTCCGTCTAGACCCTGCCAAGTCAGGAGAGTTATGGACTCTTATCAGTATGAGATCAAAGAATGTCGGACTGATGGTAAGATGGTTCTTCGCTGCCGTCGACAAACCGAGCCCTACCCACGAAAAAGACTCAATGCTAGACCCGGCGATCTCGGCTAGTCTCTCCACCATCAGAGCATGCTGGGAGTAGAAAATCCTGCTGTTTCAGGGCTACTGACTTCTCGGCAGTGGGTGCTAAGACTACACCGGTATAGCATTGGCTATCCGGCCCTATCACACTGTGTTTAAGCAAGCTTCTTAGTTCTGCTCAGTGGCCTGACTTGCAGAATAGTTTAGACCCCTGTAGTGGACCGAAATTAACCACCGATGCGCTGGAATGGGGGGCAGAACCGCAGGAGCCCCCGCTGCTCTATTTAGAACCTAATCTTTGGGTACCGTCCCGGCGGGCTCCGGTCATCTCTCACCTAGAAGAAATAGACGGGAGTAATGGGACGATTTGGGTTCACCTTGGGCTGACCGACCCTCACGGCCCAGGGTCAATTGAGAAGAACCTACTACAGTATTTCAATTACCGAATCTCGCGGCAGTAATTCACCTCCAGCCAAACGTTTGCCTCTGCGCGCTAATCCTGGCAGTCAGGCCAGGGTCTATCTGCACCTTACATGGCATTGCTGGAACATCCCGACAATTGATCGTGTCAAGTCAATCAGTTGCGCATCCCACGCCGCAAATGCCTATTAGATGTTGAATTACTGCATCGGCAGCCGCATATAATGTTGAGGTTTTAATGCTTGCGGCCAATGTAGCGTCGTCGTTTAGGTCGTTTTGCGGGCCGCGAACGCCGCATGTCGGATCATTTTTTCGAGATCGGAATAAAAGGATGGGGTTCAGCGGCCGTTGTTAACTGCGGGTTATGCATCTCCGGAAATGGTAGAGGGACAGGGCTGTTATCTATGATGATCTCTAGGCTCATTTGTGATAGTTGATTAAAGAATTATTATATTGATCTGTAATGGCGCATTGGTATGTTTGGGGAATGAATCTACGGCGCTGACACGGCACCTTATAGCATATAGCAGAGAATATGGAGTCTAGTGGCACCCGGGAAACTAACTTATATAGCGTAAGTCTGATTTATATATTCTGCAATTTATTCTTGTTTCCAAAGACGAGATAAGGGAGCTAATAAAGATAAACTTCCTTTTTGTTCCCTTTAATACATTTCCCGAGTAAGGTGCCAGCGCCTACTCGCTCATAAGATGACGTCTGATTTTCGCTCGCAAGCGGCTTCGGTTGCACCACCAACGCATAATGGACTTTCTCAGAATCAGACATATGCCCTTTCTGCTTTCCAAGCACAATACACAGGGTCCCTGGCTTCTTTGTATTGAGAGGCGAGTCAAAGACAAGCCTTGAATCCGTATCTCCAATATCGTAGTCACTCGCTAGGGCGAACAGCACACCACTGTTGGTTCGTTTGTCACCAGAGTCCCATTGGCTTTGCAGAGGTTCCCATTCAGTGCCGCCGAACTCAACCGGGATGTAATCGATGCGGCCACTATATGCCATCCACGACCACGAGGGAACCATGAGATCACCAGGACCGGATGCGAATGAGATGCGATCGAGGGATGTGACTGTTTCGGAACGACACCAGAGTAGACTCCGGCGAAAGAGACCACGACGACGACCTCCCGGCTGGTCTTCGAAGAAAATGCCAAATTGTCCCTGTATCTTCAGCGCCGACACAATTCGTTCCTGAAGGCCGTTGATTGCCCATGGTCGGTCGGAAGGGCGCGTTAAAGCAAGCCCAGAGTACAGCTTGTAGAGGTCTTGGTACCCAAGAATCTTGGCACCTTTGTCGGCTTCCATCATCAACCGGGGGAAATTCGGGTCGCCCAAGAAGGTCGCTCGTTGGCTACAATCATGTTAGATAAGGGACGACGGAGGCACAGTGAGTAACTTGCCTGTAAATCTTACACATAGACTCGCAATGGACACCATCGCCACATTCAAAGTAGGTCTGATGCTCTGTAAAGTAAATCGTTCGGCGTGCAAGCGCATGCTCTTGCAAGACCCAACCTCGTCCGTTTAGAGACCCTTCCAAGACATGGGACTGGAAGTCATCGATGATCTCGCGAAAATAGAATGGATATGTGCCTTCTTGGCGTAGTGTAACGCTCAAGGCTTCCTTCCGCGGTCCGAGAAAGCCTGCGGAGTGACCAGGAGAGCGGCTTGCAGCAAGCACGCAATATGCGCCACTGTAAACCTGTTCCATTCGTTTTGCCTCCTGGCTAAAGTCCCCATCAGGACCCTGGACGATGCATATAGAATCTATCCATAGGTAGGGACAACCAAGGGCTCGTGTCACGATGACAGAGTCCCTGAAGGTCGCCGGCAGCTCGTGCATGCTGATGCCGGCGCGATGGGCGTCGATGTTTGATCTAAGAGTACGAAACTGAGTGCCTGTTCCCCACTGGTGAGACAGAGCTACCCAATCTCCCTCGTTCCAGTAGTTAGTCTCAATGAGATGAACTTTTTCGTCGCCACTCTTGCCAACAGCAATGACTCTAGTCGGCAGCCTCTTGCTTGTGCCCGTGCCACTGAATCTGTTCAAGTCTCGGAGGCACATGCTATGTGAATTGTCACAAGTTAAGAGCCATTGCCGGATGATGTCCAGGTATGCGGTGCTGCCAGCTGAAGGCATAGTAGGTAGACCGACTTGTATCTGACTGTCGATTCCAGTTTTCAGATCTAGTGGGCGATTTGTAAGTAACATCGCTTGCGGTAAGCTAATAAGGAATTGTAAACTCACCAGGACTTCGGAACAAAGTCGCGATTGGTGTGTAGCCATTTAAAAGGATAGTCAATCGCTCCCGAGAAAGATGGACAAAAGGACTTGTGTTTCCAGCTTTCTGGGTAAGCTTCCATAACACGTTGCATAGATCACATGCGTCGGAACTAGAATTGCCTTTCAGATACTCCACGGTGTAGGAAATGTTGAAGCTTGGTCTCCAAACATCGTTTGTGAATGTTTGACAAACTCGACATAGCTTTGCAGATTCAGGTATATCTGCATCAAGCAGGCCTTTTGATTTGAGCGACGACAGGATAGAGGCTGTCATGCCATTATCAACGATCTGCTTCCAGCCCTCGTCTAGCTATTGAGATGTAATTTAGCATTTGCGGTTGCCAAATAAGGGTGGGCGCTAACATTCTGTTGTGAGGTCCATTCAGCTGTTGTCACTGGGGGTTGTCGAACGTGAACTTACCGTCTAAGGGACGCAAAGGACATATTAGAAATGAATTTTTAGTTGCCACAATGGCCGATTCATGTGCTTACTCTCTATAGATCTTCATTAGCCTTAAGAGGTTAAGAAATGATGGTTTTGAACTTGATCCTTACACCCTATGAGAAGTCAGGATCGGTATTTGAATGAAAAGTCAGATCTGTCGTTAGCATGCAAGTCATCAACGCACATACTAGATCATGTTAGCCACCATATGGGATAGATATAGTGTGAAGAGTAAACCTACGTCCTATTTATGGAAAGTCGTTCTTATCAGCCTTCGAAGATTTCGACATTCATCTGGATGTTAATAAACTTACTTGCTGGATAACAAAGAGATTAATAAATAATACATTAAGACTCGAGGGCACTGGAAGATACATACTCTTTCTGTCAATGCTGATCTCTGAGTCTGTGTCACAGACAAACCTCCGCTCAGGTCGCTGGGAGACTGTGCCGTTGATGTCTCATCCGTACGCCCTATACTCCGAGTAGTATCGCCTAAGGGGGAGCTAGGGGTATCTAAAAGCCAATAATGAGCGTCACTCCCAGTGCCATCCTCCTCTGTTATTGTGCTCATCAGCTTGTAAAGATCTGCGGAACGCACGCGTCGCTTCCGATCTGTTGCAAGTGGTTTCGCGACGAAGTCCTCTTGTATCCTGGGCAGGCTTTGAGGATCCACTGTGTCTGTGTCTTCCACTTTGATGCCGGGGATGTCTACTGGTGCTTGAGAGCTTTCTGAAACGGCGGGGCGTTGAGTTTGTTGCCTGATAGTCAAGGGGCCACTTGGCCGAGGCAGTTTCGAAAGCTCGATCGCTGATCCGAATCCATCTGGTAGGTCTACCACCAGTAAGCGATCCCTGATGAGTTCAAGGAGGTTGCCCAAAGCAGTCTCTCCAACTTGACAAACTGGGTCTTTGGCCATATGATCCATCCATTCCGTGACCACCCGGTGAACCTTGGCATCGTCTTTGTTGTCAATCTCGTAGAAGCGAATAAAGTCGCTCCTCATACGATCGAAGCCCGACTTGAGCCTCGCTAATCCATCTGGGCCATACATAAGCCAGACCAAGAACTCAAACCAGATACAACCCATTGCCCAGACATCATAAAGTCTAGATCGTTTCCTAACAGCTTTGCCATGGGGATTCTTGGGGTCCGGCACGACAAGAGTATTGTTCTTGATATATACTTCTTCCGGTGGCTCATACAGGCGTGTTCCGAAACCTGTTGATGTCTTTTGGGTTCGTACCTGAGTCAAATCCTGATGCTGCTTGGCAAGACCCCAGTCACCAATCTTAAGTGTTCCAATTTTTCGTGGGTCGTTCGGGTCCTTGAACCAAAGAATATTTTCCGGCTTCAAGTCACCATGACGAAAGTGTCTATTTGGCGACTCATCGTTGGGCTCGGGTTCATGAACTTGGCTGAGTGCCTCAGATAATCCAAGCAACTGCTCAAATGCGTCCTTGACCAATTCAGCAGTCAAACGGTGCTCCAGCCTGTCCCAGAGGTTTCTCAAATTCCCGCCATCAGCCCATTCGAGGATCAAATAATGTTCGTTCTCCCGCCGAAACGCTGTGATGAACTTGACGATATGTCTCTGGTCAAAGTGCCTCATGTTCCACAGTGCACCTACTTCCTTTTCCCACCCAAGGCGATTGATTGAAGGCTGCGCTTGAGCTTCGAGTTTGATTGTCTTGACGGCGACGAACTTGGGTTTCGGCATCTAGTTTTGGCCATTTGTGTAAGCTATCATTCATAGACAACAGTGGAACCCATCGGAACAGTACGAAAACGAGGAAAGGAAGATGAAAATAAAGCTGTGTAGTTGACTGCCGCCTAAATATTGAAAAGTAAAACATTCCGACTCACCAAACGTTCGGTATTTATGTGACACTCGTGGATGGTATACTTCAGAACTTGGCCGAAAGCCCCTTCATCCGCGGTATCCGAGTGTTCCTCAGTGAATGGTAAGATCGCTGACGGGTCGACGTTGTGATTTTCTTGCTCGGAAGTAAATATGGGTGCGCAAAACCACCACTGCTTTTCACAGAAATTGCTAATCTCGTTCAATTCGCAAAATTCACCGTCGCATCCTAGCGCCTCCACTCTGGCCATAGAAGATTCGTTAATGGTGAATTTCGATATCCTGTCTTCCGTGTAGGGGAGTCCGCTATCACAGGCTTGGTTGCTCTGAAACAGCTCCATGACTTCAAATAGTTGCAGGCCCTTGATGCCAGACAAGATCCAGATAGCGAAGACCTTTTGAGCCCTTTTTTAAAATGAAAGCTATGTCATTTTCCAACATTTCAGCGATGCCGGCTGGTCTAACCTTTGGGAACATAGCCTGTAAATTGAAGTCTCTTGTGATCACTGCATTGAGACTACCTTCTGGACAGAACTTTCTTGGCGGTTTGTGAAACGAACTATCCACTAAAATGTCCCGTATCTGGCTCGCTGAACTCTTGGGCCTTGAACTCATCATATTGAAAGTTGCAGAGGCACACTGTGTTAAGTTAAGTCTTTAATGAAATGTCCAAGTTCAACGGCGAATGATTAATGAAGGAAGAAATCGTGTTGTTCAAGGTTCGTAACTTCGGTCACATCATTCTTCTTATCATTTCCTGGCTACTGGATTCAGAACGGAGCCTTCTTTCAACCCAGCAACTTGGGTTGAAAGCTGGAACGCCGAGTATGTATGCCAGTGATCAGTTGACGGCTGAAGTAATCCAACCAACCAATGGCAGGCGTTGAAATTGTGATATTGCCTGCAAGATACGTGTTATCTGCAAGTGACCCTTGTGCCATTCACTTCCGCCTGCTTCATTGGCTTCATGCGATGTACTCACGCGCTGTGGCGTCACCGGTCTGAAGCTGCAGGTAATAATATTGAGTATTATGTCTTGATTTGGAAGGTGCGTGACTCTCTTGATTTCAGCCGTCTAGGGGCTATCTACAGAACTGTCCCAATATTGCCAACTTCCTCGGTCTTCCCGATGCATGACGCTTGAACGAGTACGCCTTCAACCGCACTGACCAATACAACGGCAGTAAAATGACTTGGCGAAGGAATGATCTGATCTCATATCCGGGGATGGTACAACCAAAATGGTATACTTTGCCGTCTTCAATAGCCGCTAAACAATTTTATCGGCAAGCATCAATCTCTTCCTAGAATCTGATGAGCACCAGCCAGAGTACAACAATATAAGGGCGCTTACATCTAGAAGCATTCTTGGAGCTCGAATTATATACGTATTTTGAATCAACTATAGAATTATTAGCTGATGTTAGTGTTTTTATTGTATATATCGGTGATTACATCGACTTGGAACTCGTTTTGAAATTTTGAGCTCAATTGGTTTGCCAACTTGTCAGGATCAATATTACTTGCTCTGATATTTTGTTCCGTCGGCGAGCTTGCACTTGATTGAGAAATATCTGAGAGTCTTCGAGAAAGCCGCTGTGTAAAGAATCGCTTTGTTACGGTCCATGGCTTCATGATGGCGGTTTGTCGCAAGTAGAACGGATGCGGGATGGGAAAAGAAGAGGGGAATCTAGCAGGTTTGTAGGGGGAGCAAGGGATCATATGTAGGCTCTGGTGGCGCGTGCTCAAGGAAGGGCTGACTGAGACTTACGCAAGGCGTATTCTTGCGGATACTGATGGTGGGACGAGTGGGTGTACGGGTGTGCACAAAGCCGCGCCAATGAAATTCCAAAGAGGCAGAGCCTGAATGCCAAGTCAACGGAGCAGGTCATTGTCCAGAAGATGGCTGCCAGCCACTGAAATATTGGCGCTTGGCCAACGGAGCCTGATTTGAAAGAGTACTTGAACTGGCTGGCCTACAAGATTTGTTATTGTAAATTAGCATATTGGTCCTAGGCGCTGCGCTGCTTCCTTTCATGCAACAAAGACGTGGTTGTTTCACACTGACAAATATGGATCTGAGCATGCAACTGAATCATGAAAAGGCCCCGGCGCGCACGAGTAACATGACAACACAGAGCTGGCCCCAAATGCACTCCCATCATCCACTGGCCGGGGGCTTCCGGTCTATCCACTCAGGCGCTGACGGAATTCGAGAAGGCCTCACCGATACCGAGGCGAGGGGACCTGATGGTAGCCAGGAGTCTGACAAAGTATCTTTGCGGCGTATGAAAACAGAGCCCTATGTCACCGAATTCGCCCCATCCAACGTACAAGCCAGTGAGCTTACGGCATCACAATCTGGCGTGAGGTCCCTCACTCTCCAGCGTGGCTGATTCGCTGACATAGATATAGAAAAAAATCGGTGATACAAACATAAGACTTCCAACATCTGGCCGGATACGTAACGCATTGCGGAGAGAACCCACTTTGGGAGACCGCATTATCAAGGCCACAGTACAAAGTGCACACTCAGACTACCGCAGCAAGAAGTTCCTCCCGAGGAACGAGATTCAACGTCTGTTGACGACAGATGCCGTGGAGAAGGAGCTTACGCAATGCAATCGATGGCGGAGATATCCTATTATTAGACTTCTACGTCCACGTAAGCCAAACTTTAAAGAAGAAGCACAAACCATTTGCGGAAAATCGGATCGAGAACTTGGAGCAAATCCTGTTTGCAAAACCTACCAGAAGATATTTGCTATCCTGGTCCTGCTCAAGAGAGCTTCATTGATCGTCTCATTTCTGCACAAAGTCTGCGACGATGATCTGCCTCTCAGATTGGATGACAAGGTAAATACAAAAGTCCTCACTGTTATAACAAAGAATGGAGAGAAAGTCTCTCTGTATGGATTTCAACAAAAGCAAAGCTTCTATGACAAGTTTATCGAGAAGCAGTGGTTAGTACTTTCTCCATATTTTCGGTCATGCTCGCCGACAAAAGATACCACGCAAGAGCTGTCTGAGTATCACATACCACCATTTACTTCTTGGTCTCTAGCAGCAAATGGGGGATTTAGTTGGGTGTTTAAGGTCAAGATTCATGGTGATCACCACGATTTCAAAGTGAGTCTCTAACAGGCAGCAACTACCTTTCCAATACTCTGGTTTGATTGACTAACAACCCTTTTTCTCGTCTTCCAACTAGACTTCAAACAATACACGACAAGCTTTTGCTGTTAAGAAAATAAGGCGTGACAAGCCCTCTCACAAGGCCCGTATTGATCCAAATCACGAGGCAATTGTTTCGAGAGACATCAAAGACAGGCATCCCAATCTTGTATCTCTGCTTGTTACGTACAAACATCATGGCGATTACCATTTCATTTTTCCATGGGCAGAAGCCGACCTCAAGGGTTTCTGGGAGACGATCAACCCGAAACCTTCAGGAGCAGACCGAAACGCGACGCTGAAATGGCTGGTAACTCAGTGCAAAGGTCTTGCCGATGGCTTATCAAGTATTCATTGCTATTCCACCACTTCTTCCATTCTCCATGGTCGTTCCACTCCCCCTCCAGATAACTACTCTGAGGACGCGATTCATGTGCTTTTCGGTCGGCACGGCGATATAAAACCAGAGAACATTCTCTGGTATCCAGAAATATCATCGACACCTGGGGCTGTAGGGGGGATACTGAAGATAACAGATTTCGGCTTCTCAGAGTTCAGTTCGAAACCAAAGGTTGACCGGGAGGGACGAGGTTTCATCGTAAACTCACCCTCCCACCGCGCCCCGGAGATCGACATTACTACTGGTGACGGCCTTATCGGTCCTTCCTACGATGTCTGGGCTCTTGGGTGCATATATCTTGAGTTCCTTGCTTGGTGGCTCGGTGGGCGGGATTATGTTCAAAGCTTTGCTAATCGCAGACTGGACTATGACGTAGCCCTTTGGAATGGGAGGACAATAAAATACAGAAGTGATGGATTCTTTCTTATTATCAATTTCAAAGTACCCGATAAGGAACGAGTTGAAGTTCGGAAAAGTGTCAAAGAGGTCAGTCGGAATAATATTGGAGTTATGCATTTATCTGTGGATCCCGTCGTCTAACATCAGCCTATCCACAGTTCATGGATGAAGCCTGTAACCACCGGGATTCCGATGACCTCATCCGCGACTTTGTGAAACTCATCAGAACAGAGATGTTGGTGGTTGAGTCGCAACTGGAGAAGAGAAGTACTTCTGAGAGTATTTCAAGTAGCCTGGGTACCATGCTCACTTCGCATTGGCGTGTAACAGGCTCTCCATTGATGAAATGAATAGTTATGTTAATGGACTAATTATAAGAATGGATGAAGAGTCAGAAAAGATTGGTCTAAAACATAGAAATGCATAAACTTGGATTTTTCCACACGTCTTTGTTATCTAGATCACAGCCATAGTTCTGAACCTCTAGTAGTTTCGGAGCGCCTAGGCTGAAGGATATTTACGGCATGGAGGATCACCAAGAGGCTTGCCTTGTGGAAGGTGATGGAATGATATGGAATGTCTGTATCCTGCTCCTGAAATCTTGTTATGCATCCTGCTACAACGTCAGGATTCTGAGTTACACTCACCATTCGTGGCTGTGATCTGTAGGTCCGAGCTTGTAATCCACTGACAGAACTCAGTTCAAACAGTCCCGATGTGTTGTTTTGAACTTGGTGGCTGGAACAAGAGGTCCAGTCAGTGGCAAATCCTCGCGTGGATGAACTTCTCATGACAATGTTGGATCCATCTCAGTACCAACTATACAGTTCAAGGCGCATGATCTTGTCCAAAGACCTGAGTTAAACAATAGTTCACCCGAAACCCTATTGGCCATCTTTTCTGGACACTTCTATCCAGCCAGTCAGGGACGAAACTATATCGTCGTTACAGTTCAAGTACACGGCCAAACATAACATTAACTCTAGGAAACTCTTTAACATGCACATGCCCTAATGCGAAAACTTAAACATGAACAATTATATGTACTTGAATTTTTCTTTTTACTGTCCCTTCATTGGAAGGACTTCATTCAGAGATTTCTCTAGTGCAACAATGGTCCGCTCAACCATCCATGCAAGTTCGCGACGGCCAGTACGGCAAACAAATTTATTAAACTCCCAACCAAATTTCAAAATGCGTTGGTACAGTCTCTACGCGGGAGCCCGATTAGAAATACTCGACTTTGTCGTCCACTCCACCATCCACGAGAAAGGCTCCATCGCACAATATGCCTGCGTATCCCGAGAATGGCAAGAGTGGTTCGAGATATTCACATTCAAGCGCATGGAAATCTCACCATCCGACATCAGCCCATTCATAAGCGTGTTCATGAATCTCCGCCGCCGAAGATATCTCCAATACATTGGCGCGAAACTCGATCTGCCGGTTCACGAACACATTCGAGATCCGTTCCTTGATCGCGATGAATTCGTAAACATACATCAGCAAATGCAAGCTCTGTCAAAGATGGATCCTATGCTGTATTGCAATTATTCATGGACGAGATATAAACATCAAGAGGACATGCCATGGCTGAAACATCGAGAGGAGAATTCATGGCTGAAACATCAAGAGGCGGAAAACAACCGTGCTTTCACGAATGTTTTGCGAGGTCTGTTTGCGGAGCTTTGCCAGTGGAGAAGAGAACACTGCCATCACGAGGGCATTGAGCTGGAGATCATTGCTGATACCAAGAGTCATTGGCAGAAGACTGCGGAAGAGCACCGGGCACTCAATCCTCCCAGTGACAATGGCAGTGGGGACTTTCATAACAGTCTCTCAAGTGAGCTCCAGATCTTTCATGCCCCTCCGTACCACGGACATCAAGTGCTGCACGATGGAGAGCTGGACTTTAGCTTTTGGCTAGAGCTAGACGTGCAATTCGGAGAGACGCTGGGTCCTGAAGTCCACGTCATCTCGGGCCTATCGATCCTTCGACGAAGTGTTCGTCACTTTGACCCGGAATTTATCGCTCACATTGTAAGCCTACTTCCGCATCTGAGGGAACTTCGATGGGAGGTTAGACCTCACGCGCATTGGCGAACCGAGCACAAGTTCCATAGTCAACTGCAAAAACTGCTAAAGACCTTGAACCCGGCTATGACCAAGGTCAGAATCCAACAGCAACCCACGTCAAAACCGCTGAACAGCCCAAGCCCCTCTGTGGACCGTCCAAGTCTTGGTGACCGTCTGATCCTATCATGTCCATTTCTTACCAAAATCTACATGGACATTAAAGTCGACATTACCAAATTCTTCTACATGCGGAATCATTTACAAAATGTTCAGATCATGTGCGTACGGACTCACCAGGCATTGCTTGACGAACTCCCCAACACCTCGAATGTGTTGTTTGGCGGTATTGCCAAGGCGGTGTCCAAGATGCCAAAGCTCAGCGCTCTGTGTGTGTTTAACAAAACCGACACTGAAGCTTGCGCTGTTAACTTTGTTGTGGAGCGTGATAGCTTTAAAGTCATTGCTCACTGCAGTTGGCCATTTAGTGTCAGAGATGAGACCAAGGCCCGCTGGAGAAAGGCTGGGAGACATCAGCCAGGCAATTTGGTTTGGTTGGCAGCGCAGAGTTCATTCGACACTTTTAAACATGAGATTATGTTGCAACAGCAGTGGCATAGTAGTCTCTGCTGAATTTTCATAGCTTGTGCACTTGGTTCCAAGTGCTGAAGGGGTAGTCGGTAAGCGTATAATAGTTTTTAGGAAAGAGTAAACGCAATTTGATTAGAATTGCCGACCTGATGAGAATTCCATAAAATATAAAATAATTCTTATGCACTAAAAGCGTAGGTATATTATCCTTGGCCTCTTCACTCTTCATCCTCCTCTAACAAATTATACCACTCAGGGATCTCTTTAACGAGTCCCCACGTGTACTTTTCCAGCTTTGTCGCACATTTGGAATACACAGTCGTTGCGTCATTGTACTTCCGACAATTGCTAAAAATTAACTTGAGATCACTAACAAGATCCCTTGGCGCCGCATAGTAATCATGCTCTAGTCTCTCGAGCATTGTCGATAAGTCCATCGGGGATGTTATAACGTTGTAGTAGTCAGGCACATGGTCCTTATTGACTGGCTGGAGAAAAGGCCATGCCTGTTTGTGGTCTTGAACTTGGTACAGAAGCCGTCGCATCTCGTTGAAATGAGGCCCGTGGCGTGGTTGTCTTGATAGTTCGTCCATGTCTGGGGACCAACCGGTTGCCCGGATATGAGGAATAGTGAGCGGGTCGATTGGAGAGATGAGACCATTGGCCCATTGCGGAGGAGGTTGGTGAATAATGTGGCTTTTACTCATAGGTCGGATCTTTGCGAGCACGGTTTCTTTTTGCTTGAGAAGCATTCGTCCAATCTCCAAATAGCGTATCCGTGGTACCATAGAGCATTGCATCAGCGTTCCTCCTTCATAGTCTTTTATATACCCCATCCAGATGGATCTCTCAAGTGAGATATCCTTCGTAAAGCCCTGCTTCTGAAAATACCCAGTCGCATAGTTATCTGCATATGTCAAGAAGTGCATTACCGGGGACGTTGCCTTAACGTAGTCCTTCAAGTGGGCCATGAGATGGGCGCCATAACCTTTAACTTGTTGATCTGATGACACGGCGCAAAAGACGATCTCGGCAAATTTCCGTACTCGAAATTCTCGAAATGATATACCGCCAATGACTTCCAGGGGCTTCTTCACAATGGCGATAGATAGATGGGTACGGTCATAGACGAGGCGTGCGATGTAGTCCTTTGGCATTTTCGGCAGTTGCTTCTGGAACAAACACTTGAGTCCTGTAAGAAGAATCATGCTCTCTGGTGTACCATCATTATTGACAACTCGATACTCTATTTCGCCATTCCGCTCTTCAACCACAGCAGGCTTGAGATGAGTTAGGCCAGCTGACATTTAATAAGTGGTCAGCGCACTCACTTTGTCAGGGAAGGGTACTCTGCTAGATATATCCCAAAGCCCTATGTCTGATCTGTCCGAATATTGATTGGAGCTCTTGAGTCTTTTAGCATCGGATTGAGTTTCTGGTTCAATTGAAGCTGGACGCTTCGCGAGAGGGAGACTTTGCGCGTCCGCGAGCGGATGCGCCTCGCTGTCCATCTGTATCAAGTGGTGGAAAGGCGCTCCGAGCGATGTGTAAAGGACAAAGAATTAAGTCAGTGAAGGTATTAGAATGGCTTGAATAAATATTCTTTTAAAAATTACAAACACCTGACCAGCCATGTGACCAGAGAAGTGAGTTCATTGACAACCAACAGACCAATTAGATAACGGGTTGACATGCCAATCATTCCACAAAACTTTACCAACAGAAACCTACTAAGGCTTTATGTAATCAGGCTTGTCTGAAGTTTGCAAGTGAGATGAATCATAATTAGAAGCAGCGAAGTCAGCGGTCCAAGGATTGGTGGGTGGCCATACTTGGTATTATATAGCTGCGCAGGATACAGCAGTCTGTTATCTAAGGCGCTGAATGGGCAGGGAAGTCTGTCATCCTGCTGCGGGGACTTTTAATAGGTATCTAGTAATACCGAGAAGTTATGACTGATTTGTCTTATACCCAAGCTAAAGATAAGTCGACTTAAAGCTCAAACATACATGGAGATCAAAGATTGCGATTGCACTAGATTAGATGAAGTCACAGAAACATGCAAGCTTGGAAATTTTATGTCAATTTGTAGTCATTTATCCTATCCAAGACTTATCCCAGGCCAACCATGTCCAGATCATTATTACTGTGCCTGCGCTATCCTTTCCATCCCCCTTCCATTCTAAGGTATCATGAGTGTATTTTACTCGTACAGCAATCTAGTTTAATCACCATCTGCGGACGATAGCGCGACGTCCAGGATATGTAGGCGCCACGGTAGCGTTCTTACTCGACACTCCACCAGAGGGTAGAAGGACAGGGATGTCAGGATGCTGTAGGGCTTCGGCTTCAGCGATGGGCATCTCGCCTGCACCTTCGTGAGGTTCAGCGGGTTGAGGTGCAGCCGGGTGCTCAGCTGCAGGAACCTCGTGCGCCATGGTCGCTATTGGCGCAGCTGGATGTTCGGCAGCGGGTGCTTCGTGGCCCATTGTCGCGACTGGCGCTGCTGGGTGCTCTACGACGACGGACGTCTCATGAGCTGGTGCTGCTGGGGCAGCGGGGTGTTCAACGACAACTGGTGTTTCGTGAGCTGGAGTCGCAGCGGGATGCTCAGCTACGACAGTCTCGTGAGGCGCTGGAACCTCTGCTGCTGGTGCGTGTTCAGGGACCTCCACGACAACTGTCTCGTGTGGTGGCGCTTGATGGGCTGGTTGTTCGTGCTCGGGCTGCTCAATAACCACGACGGGATGTTCTTGAGGAGCCTCGACGGGATGAGCAGTGGGTTGAGCGGCGACGTGCTCGGTGACTGTCTGGATGACAGTGACATGCACGGGCTTCTCTATCTCAACAGTGTGAACAACCTCAACGGGCTTTTCAACTTCAACAGTGTGGATCTGCTGAACGGGCTTCTCGACGACTTGAGTGTGCACCACTGTGACGGGTACTTCGACATTGACAGGCTTCTCGACTTCAACCACTGAAGTATGGACGACTGTGTTCTCAACCACGGATGTATGGATGACAGTCACGGGCTTCTCAACAGGCACCTCGACTGGTTGAGTGTGAATGACTGTAACTGGTACCTGAACGGGGACCTCGACTGGCTGGGTGTGAATCACTGTGACGAGCTTCTCAACCTCCACGGGCTGTGTATGGATGACAGTGACGGGTTGTTCAACTGTCTGGTGCACGACAGAAGTCTCAACCACTGTTACAGGTTTCTCAACCTCGACAGGTACAGTGTGAACGACGGTAACTGGCTGCTCAATGGTCTGATGAACCACCGAAGTCTCAACCACTGTAACAGGCTTCTCGACCTCGACTGGCTGGGTATGGATGACTGTGACAGGTTGCTCGATGGTCTGGTGTACAACAGATGTCTCGACAACTGTAACTGGTTGTTCAATCGTTTGGTGGACAGTCTCGACAACTGTGACTGGCTTTTCGACCTCGACTTCGACGGGCTGGGTGTGAATGACTGTAACAGGCTGCTCAACTGTCTGATGAACAATAGAAGTCTCAACCACAGTTACAGGTTGCTCGATCGTTTGGTGAACCGTTTCGATGACTGTAACAGGCTTCTCGACTTCCTGGTGTACGATCGAAGTCTCGATGACTGTGACTGGTTTCTCAACAGGAACATGCTGAACCTCCGTCACGGTCGCATGCACCGTCTCAGTCTGGTGCACAACCTCAGTCACATGAACAGTCTCATGGACAACCTCCCCAGGTATCGTCACGTGCACCGTCTCATGGACCGTCTCATGAACAGTGACCGGCTCGCACGCCACGGGCGCAGCCTCCTCAGCAGGAGGATTTCTTCGAAAGAACGACGGAGACGCAGTCGCCAGACCAGCAAAGGCAGAAGCAGAAACGATAGTTGAAAAGTGCATGGCAGGCCAAGTTCAACCCCGTATTAAGGATAAGCGATTAGGAAGGAAAGTTTCGACTCGGCGATACCAGATCGCGTTGGTTGATATAAAGAAATGAACGGCAGGTTTATAATAAAATTAAGAAAGAAACAAACGACAATAAAGAATCGAATGGGGTTCACAAAACACGCTCCAGGCGGAAATAGAGCGAAAAGAAAGAATGTGTAAAGAGAGAGGGAGAGGGATGAAAAAGGCTAAAAGCGACGGGAAAAGACGAGGTTTTTCTTCGTCTTGGCCATGATGTTTTGGCGTTGCATTTCATCCAGGGAACATGAGACGTGGCTACCCTTCGGGCAGTGATGAATCCGCTCCAAAATGTCATGATTTTTTGGGGGGTTTTTTTTTCTCGCGCCTCGTTCCCAGCTCGGAAAGTTGGTTCGCCGCAGGGAGTCGGTGTTTGGAGGAGGCATCTTGGCGATGTGCACTTGTCTCGGCATTGATTCAGCTCCCCCTCCTCCCCTGCCCGTATATCAAAGCACAAACCATCAAAGCACAATAGAGTTGGGTTAAGCTTAAGAGGCATAACGTTAAGTCAGATAACCTTAGAGCATGAACCCCTGTTTGAAACTGTTGCATTGGGGGGATTTGGGGCTCATAGCGGGCTTGGCGACCTCCTGGCCGATGTTTCCCTGCAGCGGAAGGCCTTGGTCCCGGCCTTGGAGGCCCCGTTTCTCGGTTTCAGCCTTGTTACCAGAGACTGAGGGAGAAAGTGACTGATGTTATACGAACTTGGGATGAGTTGGCGCCTTCACCAGCGTTTTGGGTTAGCTGTCAAGGTCTCATCTTGACTATCCTGAAACAAAACCCCGCCAAGTCTTGTATCACGGATCTTGCGGCAGGAGGCTCGTCAATTGACGTAAGATAAATAGTCTTGGGAGTTCCTTGCGAAGGATGTTTTCTTTTTTTGTGGTGAACTGTTCGTGGTCTGCCATTTCTTGCGAGACCTTAACAGGTGTTGGCAGTTGAGTCGTTATCTTATCTCAACCGTCTTATCTTATCTAGCCAGCTCCGAGGCTATTCTTGGCGATGAAGTGCGGCTGAGAGGCATGGGATTTCAGCTTCGATATCCGTAGTATGCTTACTCTTGCGATATCAACTTGTCCGTAATTTTTCGTAGCCATCATCCATCACCAGAATATCTCAAGGTTTGCGTTTTCACTGCGCCAATCTCCTGTACTCATCGATGCACGTAATATCTCGTAAACAACCACGACGCGTTATCAGTATGAATAACCTAGACTCCTTGGTGCAGACGCCTTCGGATCGATTAAGCCGGCTATCCGGAATCCCTCTTGACATCATCCTCCACCATCTCGATTTCGCATCGTTCACCAACTTACGTCTCACCTCCCGCCAGCTAGCCACCAACACCATCCACTGTCGTTTCTTCAGATCCTCCAAGACCGATCTATCTCTGGCTAGTTTACAATCTCTCTCAGATAGAGTCTCTCACCCTCAGCTGGGGCCCGTGCTGAGAGAGCTCACTGTTGTTGCAACGCTCTATGACACCCAGCCAGCCGAAGCGACAGTCCAAACAAGAAAGAAATGGTCTGAATTCGACAAGGACGAACTCCGCCGTGATACAGAGAATTATCACCAACGCGTTGAAGATCTGCGCGAGAGAAACGTAGATTGCACAGATGAAGAAGTACAAGAGGCGCAGCAAGATCTTGAATGGATGCAGACAAGAATACAACAAGATGCAGACAACGGTGGCAGCCAGGCCATTCGCTCGTTAACCAGCATCTTTGGAATCGCTGTCAATCTTCGTGTCATCAATCTAGACGCATGTATCATCGGAGGTCGCACCAAGACCTGCTCACCAGCTGAACATTACAAATGGTATCGATCCGACCACCAGAGATCAAGTTGGCCTTCAGTCTGGGCAGCAGCATCCGAAATGTACTTCATCGTCATCTTGGCCATATCTCGCAGCAGGATCCAACTTGAGAAACTCCACATCTTTCCTGATACGCCGGCATGCAGTGTGCAGCTCAGCCGTGTTGAGCCTTCTTGGATAGCGGTGGACGTGGCTGACTTTGCATATGCTTGCAAAAATATCAGGTCTTTCAGACTAAGCTTCTCAACGAATACAAGCATCGGGGTATCACCGCCTGCCCAAGGAGACCCCCTTTTTCGTCATGCTTTTGCAGCAACCTCTGACTACAGGCCACATCCAGAGCGGGATCTGGATGATTGTGCCGACGCAGCCGCAGTTCTTAGATTTATGCACAATCTCACATCCCTGGATCTTCATTGTTATCGCCCAGATAATCTCCTTTTTCCTGAATACACCAGGGCTTTTTATTTTATCAGCCAGAAGATTAGGCTCGGCTGTCTGAGGGAACTTTCTCTGCGCGGTCTTCCCCTGCGACCAGACGACCTGATTCTCTTCTTAACAAACCACCCAACTATCACGAAGCTGTCTCTCGATAGCATTCTTCTAGTGGGCGGATCATGGTCACCTGTCTTCTCATGCATCGAAACTATGCCTGCCCTAGAGAGTCTTCACCTCAGCTCCCTCAGCACGGAGTTCAGCCACGTAATAAATCTTGATCCAGTAGAACGCACTCTTGAAGCCGACGTACAAGATATGGAGAAGTGGGTTCCTTGCGGAGATGGGCATATCTTACATACACGGGATTTGTGCAGGGAGGAGATTCGGCAGGGACTGAATTTTAGACCGCAGCCGGGACCTCGAAATATCTGGCGGGACAATACGCTGGCATACTTTGACCGTATTCAGTATGAGTTTGGACCTCCTTCGAGTGTATGGAATTGGGATCCATTGAATGAGGATAGTGCGTAGATACATTACTGGCTAAGAATTGGGAGAGACTTACCCTAGGTAGATAATAAAAATTATCTTTCTAATACAAGAACAGGAGTATGCTTCTCCAGCATAGTAAAAGGGCTAGTTTTGAGACTACTGTATAACAATTTTTCAATCAACATGCACTCACAGGGTACATCACCACTTTCCAGTTGATGGTACTCTATTTTCTCCGTTTTGGTGATTGGATTGATCTTGGTCTAGATGCTGATATCAAGTCAAGAAATGCGTATGACTACCTGTCCCATTGGCAATCAGAAATGCTTACTAGCCGCCAGATTTGAATCCTAAGCGAAGCTCGGGATTAACCCCAACGTATCAAATGTCTTTAAAGGCCTGTAATGTTGTTTAACTCGGCATTGAAGCTATTCTGTGTCCTTGTCAAGCAGGACCGGGTATTGCGACGGAAATGCGGTAACCAGGGTGATGATTTTGAGTTTGTTGAGTACGACGCGTTTCAGGCACTCACAGTGGGAACACGATTCCCTAACGGTGCGACACTCAATGCCATTCAAGACACAAATTCACGGTCAAATCGCTGGGAAATTGTCCATCAATATACATTGTTCAAGGAATGTCTATAGTCTAAGTCTAAGTCTACTTTCTAATCGTATCTCGTCAAAGACGACCGGTCGCACTCGTGCATCGCCCTCCATAAACACAAGGATCGTATTCGTTATTATCGCGTTGGATCGTTCGTCATATTGCTACCGGTAGCAGCGCGGTCTTTGTTTTCTCTTGTTCTTCTGTTTTCTTCTTTACTGGCGGGTGTTGATTGGAATTCGAGTCTCATTGGAATCTAACATCTATGCCTTAGCTCCTGTAACATTACAAATCTTAGTCAAACAAGTGTTCTTTTGCTGTCCACGAATGGTGTCCAAGCCTGAATAATCTTCTTATTCAGTCCTGGGTCGCTTCCGGGACTCACCATTCTCTCCCTGCTCCTCAAAGTACTCCAGGCTTCCCTTGGGATCAGCCTTCATGGTCTTTCCGCCCTCCTGCCATCCGGCAGGGCACACCTCGCCGTACTCGTCGGTGAACTGGAAGGCCTTGACCAGGCGGATCGTCTCCTCGACGTCGCGGCCGACGGGGAGGTCGTTGACGGTGATCTGGCGGAGGACACCCTTGGGGTCGATGATGAAGAGGCCGCGGAGCGCGATGCCCTCGTCCTCGATCAGCACGCCGTAGCTGCGCGAGATCTTGGTGGACTTGTCGGCGATGAGGGGGAGCTCCAGGTCGGGGCCCAGACCGCCCTGCTTGCGGGGCTTCTCAACCCACGCGAGGTGGGTGAAGTGGGAGTCGGTGGACACGCCGAGGACGGTGGTGTTGATCTCGCGGAAGCGGTCGAGAGCGTTGTTGTACTGGATGATCTCGGTGGGGCAGACGAAGGTGAAGTCCATGGGGTAGAAGAGAAGAACGACCCTACGAAGCATCAGTCAGTATCTCCGTCCATCCAGGTCCTCAGGGGGCAGGGAAGCGTGAAATCGTACCATTGTCCCTTAAAGTCAGAGAGCTTGATGTCTCTGAACTCACCCCCGGGGAAGAGGGTAGTAGCCGAGAAGTCGGGAGCAGGGCGCTGAACAAAAGCTGAAGACATTGTGATGGTTATTTCGTGATATCGATTGAAGAAATCTAGAAGGACGAAAAGAAGGGGAGGGGAGAAATGGTTTAAAAGCTAAAAAGCTTCGACGCGACTAAAGAAACGTCTCAGGAAAAAGCAATCAGTTGTGGAGCCCGCGTTATCAGGGGCCGGGCCCGGTCATGGAACAAGATGGAAATCATCAAATTTTAGCGCCATATTAGCTGATACCGTGATAAACAGCCAGAGCAAGTTAAAGTAAATTTATG
This sequence comes from Fusarium ramigenum, assembly GCA_013186855.1. NCBI lineage: Eukaryota > Fungi > Ascomycota > Sordariomycetes > Hypocreales > Nectriaceae > Fusarium > Fusarium ramigenum. Next base: position 34,438 of record JAAOAT010000388.1, read on the forward strand.
TAATTAGTGCTATTGACTCATGGAATTGTTGGTGACATTTCTGGCGGCGGTGACGCAAATGTGGACTGACTTATCTCTAGAACGGTGTGAATGCCGAACAAAACGCGTTGGACAAGAGAAAACTCCACGTGCGGTGCCTGCGGCGTCTGCGGAGTCGAGGCAATTTGATTCCAAACCCGCAGCGCCAATCAACGCAATCAGTCTATATCCGGCCCGGTCTTCGGAGTAGCTCGGTTCGGAATACCGAGCTCACCCCACATCAATCTTATCAGTTGCGATATCGCTGCCATTCTTTGGAATCTCATGTTGATCATGATTGCTTTATTATTAATCTGATAAAGAAAAATCTAGTTTTTTACTCCATTGTTAGCCTTCGTGCTCTGTGTGGCGATGAGGTTGGCTTCGTGGATTATGTCTGACATGTCGTCAAGCGCCAATTGTGGACTCAATGCACAAATCCTCAAGGCTACTTTGCCTCGCACCTTGGTGGTCAAGATACCAGCCTTGTTACTCGAGATGAGACTCTTTGAGATGCCACTGTTAATAACCTCAAGCTCATCTTCCGTCAAACCCTCAGGCGCATAACGAAATGTTACAACGCCCAAGCTAGCAGCGCTGACAATCTCCCAGTCACGTACTTTCCTCAACTCCTCCTCCGCCCGCTCAGCAAGATCAAATCCGTGATCAATCATCTCCCCAATCCTCTCAACACCAATGACCCTGAGTGTAAACCACAACTTCATAGCGCGACTGGCAGGCCTAGTGAGCTCCATGCTGTAGTTCCAAAAATTGGGGATATCCTCATCTTCAATCGCTACACCATCGCGCAGATAATCTCCCTCGTTCGCAAAGCTTCTGACAAGGTTGGCTTTGTCTTTTACCAAGAGAAGACCGCAACTGTAGGTTTGGAAGAGCCATTTGTGCGCGTCCCATGACATGCTGTCGGCGTGCTTGAGGCCGTCGACTGTCTCGTGGCGTGTTGTGGATAGAGTTGCTGAAGCGCCGTAAGCGCCGTCGACGTGCAGCCAGATCTGTTCCCTTTTGCAAATCCCTGCGATTTCTGGTAGAGGATCGATGGCGCCCGTGTTAGTCGTTCCACAGGTCCCAACCACCAAGAATGGTACAAGACCAGCTTTGCGATCATCCTGAATTGTTTTGGCCAAGAGAGCTGGGTCAAGTCTGAAGTTTTCATCTGCACGCAATCGTCGGATCTGCTCCTTATCGAACCCAAGCATTCTCATAGCTTTCGCAACAGAATAATGTGTCTGGTCTGAAAGATACGCAACTGCCTTGCCCGTTTCACCATGTGGCACAAAGCGATCCCTCGCAAGCACAATCCCCATCAAATTCGCCATTGAACCACCAGAGACACAAATCCCCCCTGCACTCGCGGGAAACCCAACCCTCCCCGCCAACCACTCAATCAACGTTTTCTCAATGACAACAGGTCCTGAGGCTTGCAGCTTCGAAGCACCGAGTGCATTGAACGCACTGGCTACTATATCGCCCAGCCAAGCGACGGGTGATGTAGGCGAGGGGATGAAGCCCATGAAGCGAGGATGGTTGACGCGCATGCGGTGGTCGAATGCGGTGAAGGCTTCCTCGAGGACTTGGTCGATTGAGTGCGCTTGACCTGGCGTTCCTATCTCTTGGAGGTAGGGAACGTCTGAGGGTTGTGCGACTTTGATGATGGGGTCGTTTTTGACATCTTGAGTTGTTGATGCTAAGCGTTGTGTTATGGAGTGCAGAGCTGAGCATACTGCTTCAAGCTCGTCGTTGTGATGAGGAGAACCCATGTTGAAATACTGCAAAATTGTCTATTTGTGTCCTTAATTCTTGATGTCACAAAGGCCATCTTAAATATCTACGTCTCCATTTTTGTATTCGCATATATCTCCATCGACCAATGCTACCCTCGCGCCCTCTATGTCCAGATCAGTGGGGCTACTCAATCCCCTTGGCATGTCAATCGTGCGCCTTTCGAGAAATTTGTAGATCCTGTCAGCAGCTTAGCTGTCATAGGCTGTGAAACTTGTAACTATTATCTGACAAGACCCGTTTTTGCCGTTTTGGGTAATTTTTGGAGAGGTTCGGATATCCGAGATGTGCTGATGGAGCGATTTCTAAGCTTGGATGGATTTTGGATGTTACTTTATGGAATAGCGAGATGTGGCGAGGGGATTGTTGGCGAGGATGTTACGTCGTAGCTGGTTTGTTGTTGCATATGCATTGCGATAACGGTGACAATCTTGAGGCGCGTAATACGTCTTATGACTGGAGACATTGCCTACAATGCCCAGTAAACCTTACGCATTGGCCCGAGCCAACAGTGAGTTAAATAATATAGGTCTTTTGTCTTTAGGAGGTGGCCTGGTGGCTTCGTGCCAACCCATTGATGCTCTCATTTAGCTTAGAGCTGTTGACACCTGGTTCCTCCCGGCGAGCCAACTCAGTATATTGACCAGAGGTAGCAAGAAGCGCGCGTCTCCAAGTTCACACCTTTGAAGCTTCTCCGAATCCCGGAACCCCGCATACCTCATATCCGGATGACTGCCTTCATAGGTAGTGCCGAATGGTCCAGTCAGGTGAGGTACAGAGTCTGGACTCACTTGCCGCCCCAGTACCTACACGAATGACTTAACGACGGCGTTCGCTTCGTAAAGAGCAATTTTATGTCCTGGGTGCGGAATCGCCAACCGGAAATCCGGGGACATGGAACGCAAATGCCCCAGCTGCCGGATTATGGCGATCTTCAACGCTCATAGGTTTCCCGTCAGAAGGAATCGCTATTCTCAGCGTGTGGATCGGCTCATTGAGCTGGATGCCAAAGATAGCTGAAGTCGGTCCCTGTGCAGTGTACAGATGGTCTTCCATCTTGTCCTTAAGTACTGAATGGATAACAGTTGCGTAATGCTCGACATTCATCACGCCTGAGTCTATATCGACAAACTCACTAGCAGTCCAAGATCGGGGCACCGAATCCAAGGGCATGCGTCGCTCCTTCACGCTTGAAGGTGGTTCCAGCCGCGGGCTGTTTTCAGGGTTAGTTGCGTGAATTTTGAGATGGGTTATGTTGAGATTGTCTCTGTCTAAGCTTGACCCGATCACAAATGGCTGCTGGTGGGATGGCAAGGTAAACTCGAGGGCCGTCAGATCCGGCGGTGTTCGATCAATTAGGACGAGAATCATATCAGATGAGAGGCGGCGTTGTACCAAGATAGGTGCTGGTGACTTGATCCTATCCTTGACATCGTTTGGATTGTCCACTTTGGCGAACTCAAGGCTTATGGCCAAGTCGGGGAACTGGACCAGTATGTCTGACCGCATGATGAATCCATACTTTGGCATCTGCTGACAGTAACCCAGACCTTCGAAAGGTTTGTTGATATAATCCTGGAGCTGCTTTTTGATAGCTAACCGAGCGTAATCTTCAGATGTTGACTGATTTGCTAGACTGAGAGCACCATCTATTAATGCCTCAGTCCAATTCTCATCAACGTGAAAGAAGCGCAGCGTCTCGGGAGGCACATGGGAAGTGTCGGTGATGAGATAGTGCGCAGGAATGTCAGCTAGATGGAGCTTATCGAGAATCCACGACTGAACCGTATGGTAATCAGGGTTGGTAGAGATACTCTGGTAATTCACGGGCGTATTGCTAGGCTCCCCTCTGCGCCAGCGGTTTGTTGGGACTGGTGATGAAGAGGGAGAAGTAAATTGTTCGTTCATTCCTTGCAGTCTTGAGACCAATTTGGCCGCCTCGCTCAAGACGGCGTCACGGGATGCCCCCAGGGTCATGTGGACTCCTTGCTTGGATTTATAGAGAGCCTCTTTGAACAAGTCGCCCCGAAGACGCGCAAGAGCAGACGCGAATGTGACATCTCCCTGAGCGAGTGTTCGACCAACCTGCCAGGCTGACGAGTATGACAAATCCATCAAGCCAAGGTCTGAGTCCAAGATATTCAGATCGGCACCAATGCTCGTCTGGAATGTCATGCCACTCTGTCGTGGATGATGCACTTTGACGGGAACAAGCGGTCCTCGGAGTATGGCCGACGTAACCTCACCAGTTACTGTTCGATATCTCGTCAGGGTGAATCCCTCCTCCAAGCGCTTGGCGACCAGCCTTTCCATTTCTGTCTTGTCTGTTACGATTGGCCCCCTGCGATCGGTATGTAAAACTGAAAGACCTTTACTTAGGTTCTCAAACGTGCTGTCAACACTTAAACTATCTGGTGGCAGTGAAGTATAGGACCATGAATAGAGACTTGTCATGACCACTCGAGCCTTGCTACCTGCGCTCAGATCAGGCGGAGCGCAGCCATGGACGCCCTGAAGAGAGACTAGGTGTGCGTAGAGCGTAGTCAGAGTAGTAATAGTACGTAGAGCAATACGTAGAGAAATGCTGAGAGAAAATGTCGCCGGTTCTCCGTCTGTCTCAGCAGTTGACATCATCCCGTCCGTGGCTACTGTGCGGACATGCGAAAGGAAACGAAACATCTTGATGTCTCCCTTGGATACCAGATTGCCGTTCTTATCCTCAGAAGTCCTAACGAAAAGCTTATGGAAGAGAGCCGCTGGGAATGTGATCAAGTTCATAGTATCCGATGACCTCTTGGCCATTTGTTCGTCATCTGGTTTGGCTATAAAGACACCTCTTCCAGACGGCCGAGGGATCTTGCCCTCTCCTGTCGCATCTTTGACGTTGAAAGTGAAGCCTAGCGTCTCTGTTGGTTCTTCCGCCGGCCCTATGCCAAGATAATCACTGCGTTCATTCGCATCCAACGCCAACTCTTCTGCCGTGAAGACGACCAATGCAAGCCATGGAACAGAGTTGAGAGAGTCAGAATCGTGAGAATCTTTGCCAACAACGTCCCGTTTCCATGGATACTGCGGATTCTTCAACACAATATGTGGAAGAGTGAGAGGTTGAGAAGTGTGACCCGGGGTGGGGAAAACCGACACCACAGCGTCTTCGGGGAGACTATACTGCGGTGCCAGCAAATGCTGCTGTTGTCGCACATTCACCGTCCAGCGTTGCTGGGGTTTCGGAGGGTTTTTGTCGATCAGGTTGGGATCTCCATTTCGGCCGTCGTGGAGCGTAGCTGTGACTGTCTGAGAGACGTCGGCTGTGTGCCCGCCAGCATTCACAGTCGGCAAGTAGTACGAGCTGAACTGGGTATAACCAGCAGCTAGCGTGGGTGGCTTGTTCGTCAGTAGCCGTTGCTCATGGCGCAGTGTAAGGTGTCGATATTGCGGATTTAAAAGAGGCATCTTGGCCTTTATTTCTCTATTACTCTCGCGAGTACTCTTTGGATACGGCGAGTTTGAACACTCGAAAGATGAAGAGGGGAGGGGCAAGCTTCTCTTTTCTCATGCTGGTGGATGAGTGGTGGCTAATGCAGGAAGAAGGGCTAGAAGGGGCCCGTGTATAGGGAGCTAAAATCCGACTATTGATTCGCCCCACACACCCTCCTGTCATACGTCAGGGTCTAGACTACTACTCGTGGATCTGACCACCATTCTCCGTACGAGAAAAGTCGGGTCATGCCCTGCCTCCTCCAGACGACATCCTTTTCTTTCGAACTCTAGCTAACTCGCAAGTACCTAATTGGAAACTACCTATATAACCTGTGCAATGCAATCCAAAACAGAACCGCTAATGGAATACATTCAAATGCCACGGCAAATCAACCAACCATCACGCTTGAACTCTCCATTTGTGATTCCGGGCCCTGGTAGTCACAAAAAGATTGATAAGCGTGATGATAATCGCGGGGCACATGAGAGTCTGGAACCGAAGGAACCAGCTGAACCATTGTGGCAGGCCGCAAACGAATGGGATCAGCCTATTTGGGGCTGGGTTGTCATCAACTACCCCAATAGTGGTCTGCAGTTCTTTCTCCCCGATGGCACCTTTTACCGGGAGGTCCGGCTGCGAGCTGACCCAGAAGCCACTGGCTTTTATCCATCACCATGGCTTCCGTTCAAGAAGCCTGATGATCCCAAGAAGGTCCTTGGATGGGATATCCAGCAACTATCATGCCTAGTCGAGACTCTAGCAAAGTCTACCCCGTACCTGGGAAAGTTTATCGAAATGGTTCAACGCGCCTCAGCTACAAAGATGCCTACCCCTGGCTATGCTGAGTTTGGAAGTGCTCTTACTGGACGTCCCCTAGCTCTGACTTACATGGCATGGTCCCTAGAGCTTGCAGGACCAGACTGGGCAAGCCAAATGGACGATGATCCAGCTTCAAAACTGACTCTACTACCGCCGGACACAGAGGACAAAGATCCGCTCGAACAATATTCCTTTCCTATCAAGATTGGCGACGAGATACCGGGCTTTGATGGGCTTGTCGGTTATTTTCTCCCAGAGACTACTGAGGATGTACAGCTGGGCGATGCCTTGGATCTCGCCAGGACATACTCGCATTTCGCTATAGCAAAGCCGGCTGCAACAACTACGACGAGCGATAATACAATCTTCTCCAACTCTCATCCCTTTGTTTTCCAAGAATTGGACTCCTAGTTAAAGGTGAATGGCTTCTCTAAAAGCACCCAGAGTACTAGCTAGGTAGATATAGGAATTAGATAGAAGCTTATAAGCTACGCTTTAAAACATTTATTTATGTCCTGCAGAATGAGCATAGAAAGATTCAGTCAGGCAGAAATATCAAGAATAGTCTGAAAAATTAGAAGTCTCTGAAACGAGACTGTCTCATTTTCACAACAGATACAGGAGAGCCGGGAAAGTAAAGAGTATATGATTAGATATCATAAGACGAAACTCAAGCAATGCGTGCTACTGCCGCTTTTCGGGCCATCTGTCAGCCCTCTCAGCCTGCCTTTAGGGAGCACTGGCTGTACTTACGCCCTGGCTCCCGTTCTTCCTTCTAGAAGTATAAACTAATAGTAACTAACAGAACCTGACATGACCTAAAGTATATTATTTACGTAAAGCTGTTAGTTCTCTTATGGCCTTTATAGCCTCTGTAATACGTTCTAAATAAATAAATATAAATAATAGTTTAGCTTCTACATAATAGGAAATTTAACTGTCCCTAGCTTAAGCAACGCGCGCCCTGTCCCCCGAATTAACAGTATGATTTAATGCTTGTTTATATACTTTAAAACAATAGTAAGCACTTCTATCTGGCTTTCGCCAAACCATCCAGCCATATCTTCCAGATACTTTCCACGATACTCATCATGAAATGTTAAGAGCCCAACTCTTCGAAAATGATTCTTGCTTCCGAATATCGGCGTGATAAGAAGCCCGAAGCCATCCCAGCCTTCTTCAGTAGACCCAACCGCTAAAGCATACAGTTCGAGAAAGGCGCCCCCTGGGTCCATGCTTTCGGGGGGTCTATTTATGTCAGTCGTGATCTGAGGGAGTAATTCTGAAACATTATCAGGAAAGAACTTTGCTGGTACTTGGAAGAATCCTTGTGATGATAGCTTCCAGGCGCACATAAACTTGGGATCCGACGACCGGGTCACGGCAGCTTTGCACAGCTTACCACGGACTTCCAAATAGCCCGCTCTAACGCGACCGTATGGATCCGCATCGGCTGATGAGTCGACCAATGTTGTCGAGCATGAAATAAACTCAAGAGCGGATACTGCCCTGAATCTCGTGAACTGAAAGTCTTCAAAGTCGACTTCCTTATTGGTGGAAGCCCAGGACCAGCTAGGTGCTACGTAGCCCTGCCGGGCAACGATGGCCGATGATTTATCATTAGTCCCATCGGTGATATGAGCGACTATCGGACCTTCGGTGTTTTGTGTTCTCTCCGAGACACGCCATAAAAGTGCCTCGGGAAGGCTGCTCTTCCAGATTCCAGCTAGGTAAACTTCTCCAGGGAGTGGTTTGCATGCATGAATTATGCCTGAGATAGCTGGGAGGCGATCACTGCTAAAAGTCAAAGCACGCCGGGAATACTCCTCGATAAAACGAAACCACCACCTTGAATTCTTCCATGAATCAAAGCGTGCAATGGATTTGAAACGAGAGAAGTCTTCCAAGTTGTCATGAGTACACTCATCCTGTGTGAGAAAACAGCATTCGAAATACATTTGGTAAGACCCAAAGTAAAGAATACGTGAAGGAAGCATTGTCTCTTGGACTACCCATCCGCGGTTTATCAGAACCGATTCGGGTTCCTTTCCAAGAACTTGTGATTGATCGTGAAAGTAACCAACATCTCTGACACGAGCTAAACGTTCATTCAGATCTGTGGGTGGCTCCTTCATACGGTGAAACCCGGGGTACCAAATTTTAATCGTGTTGATAGGGTTACCCTGCGAATCGCGGTACTGGAGTTCGCAGGGCCGATAGTCATGGTCACCGTGCAACGGGCGTTTATGCAAAAACCCCACGGATGAGTCTTTAGCTCCAGGTACAGCAATAGTAAGAGCAGCGCCTTGAAACACGGAGGACATCCGGGGGCATTCGGTTTCCCAGTCCTTCTCATCATCTTGTACGATACAAAGCGAGTCTATCCATAAGTATTGGTAACCTAGTTGGTTCGTGGCAATAACAGCATCACGGAATGTAGCTGGTAGATTTCCGACTGGGATTCCACGCATATGCTCTCGAAGGTTGGATCTTTGTGTTAAGGCTGGCTTGAGATCTCCCCATCTATGAGAGAGCGTAGCATATTTGTATCTTTGTGACGGATGTGTGAGAACAAGTTTGATGCTCGTAGTGTTGTCGATGATTTGTAGGAGACGTGTCGGGTTGTGAGTAGGAACTACTTTGCAACTCGGATGATGATTTTGACAGTTTGTGACCCATTTTTTAGCAAGGCTAAAATCGGCTGTAGCATCGCACTGTCTTCGCCGTGGCACCTCTCCAGGAGTATCAAATGGGGGCTCGTCTGAAAAACGGGTTAGAACCAAGGAGACATTCAAGGGGCGATGGGTGTTTCTTGCCTGCTTTTACTGCAATAGCAAACTCAGCCGTCCGAACCAACGGGTAGGATAACGGGGTAGCATGTTTCATAAGTATGTTAAGGCGATAAGGGCTCAGAAGATGCCCAGGGCTGAATACGAGGTGCAATTGTGGCTGACTGGGCTCTAGTTGATCGATGAGGGATTCGATTGCTCGCAGTGACTTGCCCTCGTCTTGGCTTTTGCGTAGCGCATAGCAAGTATACACATAGCCATTGTATAGAAGTTTGCATAGCTGGCAGTTATTCTGCATAGAACTTTTGAGAGCTGGGAGTGACCCGTGATGAAGATATATCTTATAATTATTGTCCTTAATCTCTAAGAAACTTTCAGGACGGATACAATTTTGCTCAAAATCCAGACAGACGCTGCATAAGGTTGATGCGGCATTGCGAGGCAATCGACTCAGCACGGGACCGTACACAGGGCCGTGGATTTCGCCTCGATAAATTGCTCCAGAAATCCCAGACTCGAATGCGTCCAAGGGGGATTTGATGAATGATATTCTAGTCGTCGTCTTATCTGGAAAGCCTTTCCGCTCTAGCAATCGGCCTGTCATCCTGGTACAATGTCTAAGTCGGGAGCTAGATGTGTTATTTGCAGTTAAGACTTGCGGCTGAGAGCTTAAATTAGCAGAGAGAACTTATATACTTTTAATAAGATTTTGTGTTCAGAAACTCTTAAGTTCATACCTAATGATATGCACGCTGGCAGGTTTTTAAAGCTGTCTTGGTGGCGCAGCAAGGCGGACGTCTGTGCCTTGTTGGGTGCCTTGGCGGCAAGGAGAGCCATTTGTTTGGTCCCTAAGCGAGGGACTGTTTTTTACAAACAACAGCCAAAAGGCAATGGGATTGAAGTTGTAAACGATCGGCTTTAGTAATCGAATTGACTGTCTATATTAAATACAAGCATCTACTGTATATCTTAAAGGGGGTTATTAAACTGCAGACAGGGCATTTTAATTACAGCGTTAGGCAGTAATAGTATTAAATATAGAGGTCTCTCATAATATAATATCGATTGATCCAGATTAGATGCCTCGCTATAATAGCCAGGACTTAAAATAAGGACCCTAAAAACGGGCGTAACTTAGGTAGTTAAACCAGACAATCTCGTCGCTTTCCCTAAAGTGTATGAATTGAAATGCAATGCACTGACTTGCGCTTCGGCTGCTGTGATTGGATACTGATGACGCTTAGTATCGTTCTCTGCGAGGCTTATGCGTTATTTAACTAATTCTCACTCGCTAATCTCTCATCCTGATACTTCGCTTCAGCAGATATACTGAACAACTGATCAAAGTGACGATCAAAAAGAACCAGTAATGTTAAGGAAAACACGTCGCCGTGCTCGGGGTAATAAGAAAGTCACTACCAGATGTCTGACATGCAAGTAAGGAGGCTCGTCCCGCACCCGATAGAATCGTCTTGCTGACCCAGCAGTAGAAGCAGGCACAAGAAGTGCGACGAGGCAAGACCCGCTTGCTCACCTTGCATTAAAGCGGGATGGAAATGTGACTTCGCCTCGTCAGCTTCCCCCGGGGAACCGCGGCACACTACGACTCCTCTTATTTGTAGTCTGCGATACCCTTCTGCCAAGCCTCTACTGGCTGGCGAGTATCAGCACATGGAGTACTTCCGGGTCGTGTGTGCTGGGGAATTTTCTTTATTTTTCGAGGTCGCTGAATGGGAAGATATTATCATCCAGGGTACTCTCGCTGAACCAGCATTACATCATGCGGCCCTGGCGATCGGGGCTTTGGCAAGCAGGCGTTATTATCCTAACGTATGGCAAAGCACCGCAGCGATTGTCTTTTCACTACGGCATTATAGTATGGCCATCCTGGATCTCCAAGGTCGACTTGATGGATCTCCCCGGAGTATAGAGCTTGCTGTTTTAGCGAGCGTGCTCTTCAGCTATATCGAATTTCTTCTAGATATCGATAATCGGGTGGAGGTACATATACAGGCAAGCTGTTCCATGCTTGAGAACCTACTCACGAGACATGATATGACACTTTCACTCTTTAGTCGGGCTGGGTCCAATAGCGAGGTTGGCAGTTCATCTACGCGGTATCATCTACTTTCTGGTGCTATGCATCAGCTCACTACGCAAATGACGTCTTTGCAGCATTTTGCTTGAAGAATACCTGGGCAGGTAAATAAGTAGTTACTTGCACTAAATAATTAATAGGTTTATTACGTCTAGTCGACCTGACCTCGAAGGCATTATGCGATGCAATAAGTACAAAAAGATATACACTGGTCAGCAATTGCTCACTGATCTAGCCTTCTACCATTGGGTGACATGAATGTGGAACACGGTAACCAATCGCAGTCTTCAAAGCGTAACATTCGTGTTTTGATTCGATGCCGGAACCCCCAGCCAGAGGGAAGTCGCATCACTAACCTCAATTGGCAAAAGGTGTCATGATCTTGCTAGGTAGGTAAAAGGCTCTGTGTATAGTTGAATAGAATCAGGAATCTTTAAATGCCGAGATTTTCGGTCTTTTGCAAGAGAGAGACGGGATATAAAGACAGACGTGGTAGGGCATATATTTAACAGTTTCAACTTCACCACTCATCCAACATCAGTTTATACTCGGCACATTCACTAAGCAGAATCAACCATGGCCTTCTCCCACTCAACCTATACTACAACCCGCGCACTCACCTACTCTTATATTCACATCCCGCCCCAGCTCCCAAACACTCAATACCTTCTCTTCCTACATGGCTTCCCCTCAACCTCGTATCACTGGCGCCATCAGATTTCCTTCTTCAAGACAAAGGGCTATGGTATCATAGCACCAGACTTACTTGGCTTTGGGGAGACGTCAAGACCGACTGAGTTGGAGATGTACAAGGGTGAGGATATGGCAAGGGATATCGTTGAAATCTTGACGTCAGAGGGCGTCGGGACTATTGTGGGCGTGGCACATGACTGGTATGTTAAGCTCACTCGTCTTCCTGGTTGTCAGACAAAGTCGTTCTAAATGGATGGATGATTGCAACGATGCTGACGATTCATCTTACAGGGGCTGTTTCCTTTTGTCGCGACTAGCAAATTATCATCCCGATCGCTTTTCAGCCTATGTGTACATCGACCACGGATACATGCCCCCTGGCCGTAGCCTCACTACCGCGACGATACAACATATCAATAGATCGGTGGAAGCAAAACTTGGGTTTTCGATCCTGGCGTACTTCCTTCTATTCGATGACGACGATGCTCCTACGCTTCTAGATGAACATGTAAGTTCCTTCCTTGTTCGTTAGCATTTCGACTTGCTAAACTATTTGCAATAATTCAGTCAGAATCCGTAGATTCACTATACTTTAGTACCGACGAAGAGATTACCAAGGAATATAAGGGCGCTCTAGGCGGTCTGCGCACTTGGTTGACCGAGGGCAAGACTACCGAGTTGCCAGCCTATTTGACATCAGAGGTAGAAGTTCAACGCTTGATGCATAATGTTACATGAGAATTAACATACATGGAATAGGATCACAAATATTATGAACACGCCTTCTCTAAGGAAAAAGGTGGCTATAGAGCTGCTGTAAACTGGTATAGGGCTGGTCTGCGTAACATCAACGAAGAAGATGAGCGAAGTATGTCATCCCCTCCCTGACCAGTATCTCCATTTCTCAATACCTGGAGACTACTGTCTGGCACCTCGCCTTCTATATTTTGCTAACACTAAATTAGAAATTCCAGCGGATGCCTATATCCTAACGCACCCAACCCTCTTAATCGCGTCCACGAACGTCATTACTGCCGCGATGGATATCCCACAGCAGATGCGCTCTTTCGTGACCGATCTCACAGTTGAGCAAGTTGCTGGTGGACATTGGCTCCAGCTAGAGAAACCGGATGAGGTGAATGAAATTCTGGATAAGTTTGTAACAAAGCTTGGAAACTGATTGGGTCGACTGGGCAGATATTGGAAGAGAGCATGAGATTGACAGACCTTAACATCCATTGTAATCTGAAGACGCTTTATAAAGAGACGATTCCATTACTTGCTAGTGTTTTATCTAATTATTTGCTGCTTGCGCCTCGGGACTGCGGAAGCTCAAGTCAAGTAGTCCCAGCAGCTGTGGCCTAATCTACTGATATCTTCTAAAGTTTTTGTTTTTTAGCATGTTGTCAAGTTCTGTGATGATAATTTAGACCTAAACTGGGTACGGGGTTGTGAAGCAGCCCACCATTCTAGTAATGTACAGTATAGCGACTCGCATGTGCATAGCCCAGCGAAAACAAGGAATCGCACAGACACCTAGCGAATCAGAGACGTCTCTGACCGAGCTGGTACGGCAGGATCCGAGGATTTGTAGATCGACAGAGAGATGTCCGAAAAGCAGAGTCGCGCTAATTCCTGTTGATCCCCCGCTATCCGTATATGGTCCTATCAGCAGGGCACCAAGCAGGAACGGGAACTTCATGCTTAAAGATATCTCGAGGCATAATGGGCCTAGAACCCCCACGTTCTGTGTATCTAGCTAGTGCTGACGCTGAGCTGTATCGGAACCAAACTATTGTCCGTGGCTGGAAAACCTTAACCGCATAGTCCGCAGGACGAGCTATGAAAGGATCTAAATGTGATGAAGGATTTCAAGCTGCGTCATTATATACCAGGCTCCCTTATTGAAATGCCGCTGTGCCAGGTAATCGTCTAGAAAAACAAGCTCATTTCATGGCACATGCCCTGGGTGCTAACTCTCGGACCCTCGCACCAGCTCACTCGGGTAAGCAAGCAGAAGCGTTAGTGGTCTGGGGCAATAAAGCAGTTCAGAAAGCTAAGAGCATTATACTCTCACTAGATCACCTTTGAACGAGAAAGAGTGCTATAAGTCATAGAGAATTCACTCAACTCAGCATTCATCAGGCTTTACACGTAGAATAACTGGACTGACTTTTGGGGCAGCTGCTTACTTTACAGGAGGCCGTATACAAGCAGAAGCCCATGCTGTGAACGGTAAGTAGCTATCCATAATAAACCGAATCACAATAATCCCCTTGCATGAACGATAATCACCCTGACAGAAGAACTCCTACACTATTGCAATGAAGGATTGCTGACAGGAAGCCGGCATCTTACAGTTTCTTGGCGTTAAAAACCTGTATTGAGCAAGTGAGGGGATGAAGCAATTCTCCGAACGTGCAGCTGGATATCGAGATCAAGCGCTGCACTGCACTTAGGCAGCCAATAGAGACTCACTGTCCCGTATGGGGAGCGGGCCGTAAGACTGCCAAGGATCTCGATGTTGAGTGCGGGTCCTCAGCTCCGTGTAGATCTCACCCGTTTGTAGTCATGCAGTTCTGACTTTGTCGGCCTTGGACTTAGTTGCAGTCTGATTACTGTAGAGGATGAGGCTTCGAGATATCACAGTATGGAGTCAACTTCATAGCAAATTATGTGTCATGATGACTGAAGGATTCACCGGGACGCTTCCCCTCCAAGCCGAATTGGGATTGAGGCAGGATGATCATTCTGCTCCTCCATCTATGGAAGAGCCAGCGAAATGATATCTAGATGGCTACAAATATGTGTTGCCTTCCCGTTGCCCTTTTCTCGTGAACAAACGTTCCAATCGACTCACCCCAAAGTCAAATAAACAAGTCACAATAGCAAGACCTTCTGCATATTCTTCACCTCCAACCGCCACGATGATCTCAGTAAGTCCTGGAGTCAACTGCATGGCAGAAAAAGAGAAGCTAACATCACCAGATCCGTTCTGTCTTGACTCTCCTGGCCCTTCCAGCCCTCGCTGCAGCAGGAAATGTCTGTCTCGGAGTCTTTGCTGTCGCTGGACTCGGCGACGCCCCTCCTGACATCTACTACGTCGCCTTCGCCGCGGGATCTCCCTGTGACGAAAGTCGATCAGCCATGTTGACAGATACTCTCAATGAGAACTGGTGCTCCATTTCGAACCGTGCCCCTCAGTTCGACATGTGCGGCGGCACCGCTACCATCTTCAACGCCGGCGAGCCAATTGGCGATGATGCGGATTTCAATGACTGCGGTGCCAAGTTGAGCATCAACGGGGAGGAGTTTGATGGTGAGGTTCTTGATGATCTGGCGGAGGATAACCCTTGCAGTGCTACTTGCAACAACGGTATTGCTTTTGGTAATATTGGTGGTCTGAGACATTACGTTGATGTACCCATGTGCGACTAGTGGTCTGGGGACTTTTCCCGATGCTGCTAAGAGAAGGGCTAGGTATAAATCTATGATGACCTATTTGAGAATACAATTGCTTTAATTAAAAAGGATATGCAGTAATTGAAGATGAAGATTGTATCAAGAATAGTGAGATTTGTCCACAACTGGCGGCGATTGTGACAGTGCTAGACATTAGACAGCTTAAATCGTAGGCGCTGGATCCAGCTGAATACTCGATTCTACAACTTGGAGGATGATGGTGCAAGCGCTGAAAGAACACCGTATGTATCGGCAGAACACCCAGCAAGTCTGGGCAGATGGCCCGTTGGAGAGTCCATCCACGATGTTATGGAAACACATGTCTAAGTTGTGAGCAGGCAGAGAGAACCTAGTTATGGAAACACAGTAGCCCTTATCGCTTTCAAGACCTAAGAATACGGGTAAGTGATAACAAGCTTGCCATTTAAATCCAATGTAAGGCGAATCTACCTCTTGCTGAGACCATCAGGATGCCTCTGTAAATAACATGACAGTCCCAATCTAGATTGTCTCCTAACCTTGCCACTTATCCGTTTGCCATTAGAGTTTATATCCTGTCTTTCCTTCCCCCCTACCGACTCTACAGACCATACTTTTGGGGCGGCAACTGAATAAGAAAAATTTTGCCACAAAGGTTCACTTAAGCCTTAAAGCTGTCTGAAAGTCAATCCACAACCGGATTCGCAAAGTAGTACCAAACAGCTACCAGGAAACACATGATGACTATGATTGTAAGCCAATTTGGCCCGCTTGTCTCCAAATTGACTTCATCATAATGCCGCAGCTCTGTTCTAAAACGGCTTGGCTGTGATGAAATATCACCATGCATCACGGGCACAGATTGCGGGAATTGATATGCCCTGCTTGGATGATTATAGTCTCTCGCAGCGTTCGAATTGGCAAGGACCGAAGCATAGGATCGAGGGTATGACGCCATAGAGTTTTGGGTGAATGTTCCATAGGATGCTGAGAGAGGGGAACTAGATGTCCTGGCAAAACTGGTATCACGACCAAGGCTATGATGGCTGACACGGACGGGAACAGGAACTTCGCTAGAAGCAGACTGGCCTGACCGCTCGAATATGCCATGGCCATCCAGTCTAATGACCAGGTCCCCAAGATTTCGCTTCCACAATTCTGAGGTAAGTATTTGGTAGGACGTTGTCTCCAGGTGGAGATCATTATCGCGCCAGCAGGATCGGAGAGCTACAAATGGAATTTCGTGAATATCCTTGATGTTAACATAGGAATTTTTTTTCATCGTCTTTCCGTGCGCAGCAATAAGATCGCAGCGGGTGTCTGGGTGTCTGGCGGGGCGTATTGGGAGGTAGGCTTGTCGTCGGATGGGATCTGGATGACGATTCTCGATGGGTGTACCGTCGAAGCTCGTCACCTAGCAGTGTTTGTTAGCAATGACGTGTGTCAAAGTAACCTGTAGCATGGGAAATCTGGAAACTGACAACAAAAACTGCCACCTTCCCATGATAAATTTCCTTTGAGAGGATAACAACTGGATGGTTGAAGATGCCGCTTGTGATAGGCACGGTCGTTGTTATCCTCGCCTCAACCTCTGCCCTGTTCGGTAGCATCATGATCCGGCCCTCTAGGTGTGGACATTTTCTGGTTTGGTGAGGATGAAGCATGCTTAACAGAGGTTCTTGGCTCAGAAATGCGAGAGTAGCATTAATCTTGTGCTTTACGACAGTATCGACGAGAGAAATTGAATGCGGTACAAGGATGAATCAACATCACCACCAAGGCAGATGGTGACTTGCAGACGACGTTAGCACGCCGAGAGAGTTAGACGCTGAAAATGGTCAAATGGAGCTCGGCGCAGCCTGTGAAGCTGGCTAATGATGCGACCTGCGGCCGCGCCAGGTCAATGACCTAGCTTGAGAGGCGCCAAGTGTAACGTGAGTGGGGTGAGTGCTGAAAGTTGGCTGAGCATGTAGGACTTTTGTCTTGTGTCTATGCCCCATTGGCCTTTGACATTGGGCGGTTAATTTACCCCCAATAGCGTTGCTTGAAATATGCTGTTGGTTGTTGCGATCTTGGGCAAAGAGGTGGTGAAACTCGGAGTGTGATTGGTCTATCAGAGAGGAAAGAGAAAAGAAAAGCATTGCAGTGCAGAACTTCAGGTCATTCATTGACAAGGTTACACACCAATCTCGTGATAGCCAACACCTCTACCGCTTGATTCTTCCCGCTCTTGATAGAGTTTACTTCCTCTCTCTATGAAACTTGGGCATGAGTTAAGAGTACAAAAAGGTCACTATTAGCGTATATGGAATTGCTACTCCGTACAAAGTAAGCAAAGTAAGAATGGGGTACATAATATAATAGGCAGCTTTTGCGCTAGTAAGCATACAGGGGTGGTCGTACAATATAATCCTAAAACGGCAAAAACGCGGGGTTCAAATCATTCTATACTATTTCAAGGAGAAGCAGAAGTGTAGGGTATTATTCTACCTCAACATCCTCGTGCCTAGCGAACTCTTAGCTCTAATAGTACTTCCTCTCTAATATTTAGTTACGTCCCACCCTATGATGGCGGATCCACTCTCCATCACTGGGCTTATACTCGCTGTCGGCAGCGCCATAAATACATTGATTAGCGTCTCAGTCGATGCTAGAGATGCGCCTACCGATATACAGAAACTTCGCAACGAGCTGTTGGTAGGGCTCTTAGCGCTGAATGGAGCGCTGCAACACTTCCAGAACCAGACACAATCAAGTCAATGGTCATCCCAGCAGTTTATCCAGATGCTGCAGACGGCCTGTGATACTATTGAAACGTTGAAGCGTGATGTTGAAAAGCCGCAGTCGCGATTGGCACGCTCGACCCAGGGGTTGACTTGGTATTGGAAGAAAGACGATTTGGCCAAACATTTGGCGCGGATTGAGAGGGTGAAAACATGGTTTCTAATCGCCATGACGACAGACAGGCTGTGAGTTTCAAGGGAGCCTGTCGAAGATCTCATACGAAGGGTATCTAATCGGGTTATTCAGCTCATCGAATCACGAAGTCATGTTGCAGATACAAGAACTCAAACTTTCTATCGAGCAAGGCCAAGGTAGCCAGACGGCTGAACCTAGAGGTAGGTCCCAAGGCTACGTGTGAAAGCTATTAACTGTGGATCTAGAGGTGAAACACAAGCAGCTGATTCAGTGCCTGGCGCCTATTGGACCAGAAACAATCCATTCAAAGGCTTTGAGCGAGCATCAACTAGGAACGTCGAACTGGTTCACGGAAGGGCCGCTTCAACAGTTTCTCAACATCAGTGACAAGCAAGGCGCCATTCTCTGGCTTAAGGGAAAGTGTAAGCTCATGCAACAACCCGCCTCTATCAGCCATTTTATCTGACAAGCTACTTAAGCGGGATCGGGGAAAACTACGCTTTTGTAAGTTCAAGTGTCATCATCATAGCGCCCGTTAACACTCTCTCAGAGCCTATGTAATAGAATATCTGAGAACTCAGCCTCAAGTTGCTAGAGTGCTGCCATTCTATTGCTCATTCGACAACTCGAACCTCCAGACTCTCTCAAATATCTTGGGCTCATTCATTGTACAGCTATCGTATGAAGTACCAGCTATTCTCGAAGAGCTTGTGGCCAAAGCTGAGGCTAGAAAAAGTAAGGCTCAAGAGCCCAGCTTTTCAGCCATGGAGTTAGAGGAGGTCCTCATTAAGCACGTTCCAGCCAAAGGCTTGACATATCTTATCCTTGATGCAGTTAACGAAAGCGAAATCAGCACCGAGCTAGAAACCTTATGTTACAGGCTAGCAGCAAGTTGCCCAAACTTGAGGATTATCGTTTCTAGCACATCCGATTGGTCTCTCAGCACTGATCCGTCTGCCATACGCTTTGGCGCACAAATGAACACCCACGATGTTGATAACGATATTTGGATCTATATCTACCGTAGGCTCAAGCTCGACAAGACACTCAGTATGCTCAGCGAAAGCCTCAAAGAAGAGGTTCGAAATTCCGTGCTCAGCAAGTCAAATGGAATGTAGGTCCAAATTATGTTTATGTCTCCTTTATACGTATAACTAATTGCTACTGTTTAGGTTCCGCTATGCTCAGTGTGAAATTGATCATCTTGCGTCTCAACGAACTGGTCGAGGGGTACGTAGGGCCCTCTCCGACATGCCTTCGAATCTCAATGAAACATACAAACGAACTTTGAAGAACATCAAAAATACTGAAGACTGGCGACTCATCAAAAGAGCATTACTATGGCTAGCCTATTCGCTTAGGCCGCTCAAGCTGCAGGAACTTGCAGATGCTGTTGTTGTGGAAGAGTATGACGATGCTATAGACGATGACATTCGTCTTCTCGACCCCATGATACTTCTAGAATTCGCAAACGGCTTGTTTGAGTTCAATCCAGTGACTCAAGTTGTGTCTCTCAGTCACTCTTCCATAAAGACATTTCTCACATCGGACTGGATCAAGAACAGCTCAGCTTCCTACTTCGCACTTGGTGGGGATACCGAGTGTCACCTGAAGATTATGCGGTGGTGCCTGACCTACCTGTCTTATTCCGAGTTTAATGGTGGTTGCGGAGTAATCAGCAACAGTACTATGTCCAGGTACCCCTTCCTAGGCAACGCAGCATGGAACTGGCCATACCATCTACGCAACCCATCTACGAGAGATTGGGAAGCGGTCTCGGCATTCCTTTCCACTCGGAATTCCAAAAGCGGTGGGAACTACAATTGCTGGATGCACGCCCTTAACCGGAGCATGCATCCCGAAACTCTGAAGGAAACACAGCCCCTTTACTATGCTGCTTCTTTTGGATTTTCACCATTGGTAGCAGCGATGTTGCTTTTTGACGATAGCCTGGATCTCGAGGCGCCTGGGGGTAGAGCTGGCTCTACTGCATTACAAGTGGCTTGCTTCCGCCGCCAGAAGGAGGTAAGCCGAATGCTGATCGAGGCCGGTGCGGACTTCTTGTCCAGACACGGTAACTTCCCCAATAGAAAGGGTATCACCTCACTCTGGTGGGCAGAAGCAAATGGCTGGATGGATCTAGTGGCTCTCATGACATCGATAATGACACAAAAGAAGATTAGAACAGTTCCTGAGGACGCATATCCGACACAGTATATTCAGGAGGTTCAGAAGGCAGATGATAGGCAGAGGATGCACATCATGGAAGGAAAAGAGACTGCACTTCTAGACAAGAAGCTGGTAGCGACAGAGATTCCGCGCCGATATATCTCAAGATATAAGATAGAGAGGTTTCTCGAGGAGCGGCTTGGAAAAGGAAACTTCCTGATCGATGTTCTGGTACGTTAAATGCTATCTAGCGGTATTTCAGGGTGAGGGTTAAAGCTAACTGCTTTATCTTTCTACTTTTGGCAAGATTCTTTTATTTTAACGGCTTATGAGGAGCTTTCAGGGGTAAGGTCTATTTCTATTGCCTCTTGTTATTGTCCTTGAGGGCTAACAGTGCCCGTTGCCCAGATTCGAGACTTGAGCGAGTAGCTATTATTAGAAAGATTAGATATTTTCAGAGCCTTGTCAACTAGAAAGACAGGCAGATCCATTACGCCCGGTAGGCTACCGTTTAAAGGTCTCTCAAAAGTAAAAGTTACATATTACTAATACCTTAGATGTCATAAAGCCCCTATGTTTTCCGACCTTGTTCTTCTCTCTTCCTTTAATGTTCTCCTTAAATATCCCTATATCGGTTAATAGTAATAAATAAATAAGAAGAAATTCCTCTAATGCAATTTTAATAAATAATAGAAAGTGGACTTGACCTTCGACTATTTATGTCATCTGAGTATGACTTCAGATGTTGATCAATGACGTATTGCTGATGACAAAATATAGTAATAAAGCGACGCATCATGTTTATTGCTTCTTCAAGAAACATTCCTCGCTCACCAACACTGTTCCACATACTGACACGACATCTTCAAATTACAAGTCATCATGTCAGGAACTGCACCTAATGATCCTGCCCCCGGCGGTCACTCTCGAGAGTTAAACCAGACACCCCTCGATTCGAACCAACACGGGCAGGCCCAGTAGGATAGCCCCAGTGGCCCAGCATCTTCCTGCAAACAGCTAATTGGATTTTAGAAACATCATCGACGAGACAAAGGACACTGGTGGCCGAGTTGTTGATGCCAATCTTGGAGCCAGCATTGATGCAACGAAGTCAGGAAATCTCTCCACTCGCGTTGATGATATTCTGAATCAACCTACTAAAGGTCGTGTTGGTGGAACGCTGTCAGCGCAACGCAAGGCATCTGAGGTTGACGAGAAGGGCTTCAAGGTCGGAGATGAAGGAGATTTGCATGATTTAGCGCACAGCAAACAGCCTTGAGCATAATCAGAGTGTATCTCAACTTGTAAAATAAGTGTTATTTGACAAAATTGTCTGCTGCCCTGTAGCTCCCTAACCTTAATTTACCTATAGCGCCCTGTGCATCTAGCTGTCTAGACTTAATACTAATATAAGGCTTAGCCGAGAAGTCACTGCATAGAGACAACGCCAATGCAGGGCAAAGGCGGCCAGTCAAAAAGAACTCCAACAAATGACAGACAGTATACTCGTCGGCCCACGACTTCAAAAAAGCAAAAAAGATAGCCTCGCTGACGCTCGCAATCGAATATAGGAACAGCCCGATGCGGGGGTCGAACCCGCAACCTTGAGATCGCGTACTCGTAAGAGTCTCACGCTCTACCGATTGAGCTAACCGGGCGTGGCTCGTAATTGTTGAGAGACAGGGTTCGGATTTGTCACCATGTTGACTGACAGAATTGCTAGCTGGAAACGCGAGTGCTGCGCATCACCACTGAGAACATTACGTGTGTAATTTCGTTGATGTACTTCGTACTCAGCTAGAGACTGGTCCAAATTCATGCTCAAAATTCATATTATGCTAATTCTATAGGTATGTCACTGGACATGACGTAGTTAGTAATGAAGCACGCGTCAATGCACCAGCGACAAATGGTAGCGCAAATCAGTCATCCTAATATTCATAGTAAAATACTCCAACTCGCTTCTCAAATCATCAACGTCCGTGAAAATCCCAGTAAACCCAATTACAACCGCCAGGATCAAACAGTAAAGCGGAACCTTGGGCTTCTCTCACCCATAGACTCAATCTCCTCCTCAGTCTTGCCCTCGAGCAAGTAATCCTGCTTACCCTCATCACGAAGCTTGTTCTGTCGCTTAAAATGAAGATGGAGGATGATGTTGAGGATCAACGACACAACAAGCATTCCCATGCTGGCGCCGTATCCAGGGCGGTAGTGAGGAGCATACTGGCTAGAGAAGAGGAAGGGCGATGCGACGCCAGAAGCGTTACCAATGGTGAGATGCATACCCGTTGAGAAAGCTCGCTTTCCGTAGCGGGGGTTGTTGGCGGGCACCCAGGCGAAGGAAATACCGGATGAGAGGAAGATGCCGATTGAGACGAAACAGCAGCCTGCGTATGAGACAGCGGCGCCCTTGCCGGCGATGAGCATGCCATAGCCGATGATGGCGGATCCGATGCCTCCCATGACGAAGAAACCTCGCTTTTGGGTAATGTCACTCAGACGAGCGCCGATGAGATAGGTGATGGCTCCGATAGCGTAGACGGGAACAGTCATGGCTTGAACCTCAGCAGAAGACCAGGTTCCCATAGCCTTGACGATGGTGGGCAGGAAGACGACGAAAGAGTAAAGCATAGCCAAGGTAGGGAAGAGAGCGAAACAGTAAACCCAAGTGGTCCAGTCCTTAACACCGTCAAGGACATCCTCCTGGAGAAGCTCTCGGTTGTTCCTAGCACGACCGACTTGCTCATCATGAATCTTCTGCAAGTTGATCTTATCCTCCTCAGTAAGAAACTTAGCAGTCTCAGGACTATTAGGCAAAACGAAGGGAATAACAACTCCAGTGACGATGGTAGGTGCACCATTGATAAGGATGATCCACCGCCACGCACTCCAGCCCATAGCACCATCCATAAAGCTAATACCGTACGCAACAAGACCACCAGCAACACCAGAAATGGCAGCAGTGGAGAAGAAGTATGCGATACGAAGAGCAAGACTCTTGCGGCCGTAGTACATGGATAGGTAGAGCACGACACCGGGGAAGAAACCGGCTTCGCAGAGACCGAGGAGGAGACGGCACGCGATGAGGGCGCCGAGGTTGTTCACCCAGGCGCTGCAGGTGGCGACGATGCCCCATGCGATGGTGAGGCCGGCGAGGTAGTATGCGGGCTTGAGTTTCTTGATGATCAGGTTGGAGGGGGATTCGAAGAGCTGGAGGGCATTAGCTTCGTAAATAATGGAGGATTGGGGAGGCTTACACAGTAGGTGACGAAGAGTACGGAGACGGAGAGTTGGAACTCATTGCCTGTCAGGCCAAGATCCTCTTCCATACGGAACAGACGGGCGTTGCCAATGTTGACTGAAATTTGTTAGACACTTCATTTGCGAGCAGAGTAGAGTGGCATACCTCGATCCATCATGTTCATCAGATACACCCACATAACCATCGGAATAATGCGATAGTCAAGCTTTCTGAGAATAGCCCTCTCAGTTTGCTTATCAACATACTCATAGTTCTCGCCACGCGCCTCCTCAATACCCCTCGCCTCAGCCTTCATCTCAGAGCCAGAAGACGAATTGGGACGCGTAGGCTCTTGAGAGACATTGTCATGGACTGTCATCTTGCTGATATCCAACAAAAGGCAAGATAGCTAGAAATGAAGAAGGGGGAGAAGTTTCAACCCTGAGAAAGCGATGCTGGATGATCGACGGGGGAGAAATAATGGTGGACGAGGGACCAGTTTTATACACAAGCCAAGATATTTGATACCCCGTGGGCAAATATATGGACCTCCCCACAAACCCCAAGGTTGTCTTTCTCCATATCGCAGATTCTGTTATCCAACGCCAATGATATGCACTTGCCACGCGAGGCTTGTCTTGGCAGCTGTAACGCCTTATCCAATGACTCCCATTCGTGTGGCAGCCTCGGACAATATCCACACGAGGGTTACAGTTACAGCCAAGGCTCGTCGTATCTCCTTCACAATCTCGGCCCATATCTGCATCTCGACTAAGCAAATACCCCAGATTCCGCTGCGACAACGGCTCCGCTGCGTCTTTTTCTGGGGTTCACAGCTCAAAAATCACCAGATCAAGCCATGAAGCTGAGGATGTAGTGGTGATTTTCAAGGGGCGGCTATGACTCGAGGCTGCAGGACTTGACATAGCCGACACGTGGCGGACGAGCGGAAGAATTACCACATCAATGGCAAGCTGGTGCAGATGGGGTATTTTTATCTTGGCTGTTTCTTGGCTCTCCGAATGCAAAAATTTGGGGTGGGAAGAGAGGACAAGAGAAGTGCAGTTTTAGGCGAGATTTACTCCGCCTTTTATGCCCCAAATTATTCATGCTTAAAATAAAGATGACCAATAACGACACGGGGAATTTGTTGAATGATCGGGGTAGACAAAAGTCCCTCTCCTCGCTCATTCTAACGTGTCGTTCTTCTTGTTTACTGTTTACGAGGTCCAAGTTGTCAAATTGAGCCAAGTCTGGGGTAAAAACCCACAGACAGGGCGCATCAGATCATCTCAGATCACAACATTCGACTTTTCTTTCCTTCTGCATCTGGATCTCTAAAAACAGAAAGAAAAGAAAAAAGCTCTCACCGACCCCACGGGGAAGCCCATGGAGACAGACTGAGTTGGAGAATGCGGCCGTTACGACGCGCCAGCCAAGGCCGCCAAGTCTGCCAAGTCGAACGAGTTTTTTCCCTCTGGTGGAGCGATCTCTTGGGTCCTCGTCATGGTATTTCCCTGTTCCTTTGCTGTTGTTGAGGATGAGGGCTTTGTGTCTTTCTCTGCCCGGTAGCCCGGAAATCGTGGGGTTGCTTGGCGTGTCGAACCATCGCGGGGAAGAAGAGAAAAGTCTGGGGAATGTAAAAGTTCATCTGTCATCTGAGTGAATTATTGCTGTAGGTAACTCCCAGCTGAAATTTGAGGCACACATGCCTCTACTGAGGTTGTAGGTTGCTATTTGGCTTTTGCATGATATTGAATCACGCTTGTAATTTTACCGCCGCGTTAAGTTACTACCCGTGCCATCTGCCGTGAGGGGAAGCGCTTTTCACTGGCAAACAGAAAATTCTAGTGTCTTGCAGATCATTTGGAGAATACGACCAGCAAGTGAATGGTAATCTCAGGCCAAGAACGTTCCTTCGAGATCCGTCCTCCGTATCAAGGTATGTATGTCCGTCTTGGCGGATGCAAAACACGCGTGGCATGCACACCTCGGTTTTCTACCGAAGAGGCTTGACAGGCGTCAGGGCCATCATGCTTTTGTGTGTATGTCAAGATTGATCTGCAGATGTTTCATGGTGTAAAGCTGATGTGGTGGCAAGAGGGTCTTGCTGCTGCCAAACCCTGCGCGGTTTGAGGATAACACTATCCTGTGATATGACACCCAACTTGGTGTTTCCTGGTTGCTTTTGTCACAGATGGACAAACGGGAAGCGTTTTATGATTGTGTAGCATGATGTCGCGTAGCAAAGAAGCAATAGAGAGCAGATTGCTCTTCTGTGTCGTGTATGGCTTGGAGCAGTACTGAAACCACGAAACGATGTTTGTCGAGATCAACTGTTGCCTACAGCGTGATGTCCATTGCCATGCAAGCATGTTGTTTTGCAAAAGCAGGGGAGCAACAGTTGTGAAAAGCAAAGAATTTGGGTAGAGGTTTTGGAAGTCGTTGGATAAACAATTTGTGGCACGAGTTTGAGACGAAGCGCAGTGTTGCTGCGTATTGTTTGGAGACACTCGCTTGATAGATCCACAAGGTTTACGGTTAAGCAAAGAACAATAATGCTGGTCAAATCGCGAACAATAGCTAATGCAATCGACAAACCTTCAATTAATAACAACAAAACAATTGCGACATATGTTTTACAATTATGCTCATCTGCATCGTGAATTGGGATGATTGCACTTGATTGCACTGGCAAATTCATCCGTCTGTAGTCATAGGGTAGCAAGCTTTATGACGCCAGTGCACAAACAGTCTGCACAACTCAGTGGCTGCTTGTGCCAGTGGCAGTGTGTGCGTGGCGGGGCAAACAAGTGAATGCCACTGGCATTTAGGCAGCCACTCCCTGCAATTTTATCCCTGCTAGACTCACTTTTAGCTTTCTCCTCCTCCCAACTCTAACCACTCTCAACCCTGCACGCGCATCCACACACGTTTATTCCCGAGACAAGGCTTTTGACGTTGTAAGTTGACTTTGTACCGAATGACTCCTTCGGCAGCGCCGTCTTTCGCGCGTTGAAAGAGCCTCATTTGCTGATTGAGTTATCGCTGACAGGAAAAAAAAGGTGCTCGCCCACGCCGACATTTGTTCGTCATTTCTTCCCCACGAATATTCCATCGCGCCCATCGCTAAATTGCCCAAGATGTTCAAGCAGCGATCTCACGAGACCCATCACAACACCCACGTCCCGCAGATCAAGGCCAACCCGGGTGAATACACCGTCGCTGTGCTCGGCGACAGCCTCTTCGAGCGCTTCAAGACAACCGGCAAATTCATCACTGCCCGACAACCCGCCGGCGAGATGTTCAAGCAGCGATCTCACCAAACTCACCACAATACCCACGCTCCCCAGGTCAAGAACAACCCCGGCCAGTATAACACCGCCCTCCTCGGGGCCAGCGGAGTTGAGCGCTTCAAGACCACGGGCCGAATGCTGAGCATCAACAAGGACTCGCGTATTCTGAACCTCGGCGTTGGCGGCGACAAGATCTTGAATGTGCAGTACCGCATGGATCAAGGTCTCGTGCGTCTTCTGAAGCAGCACCAGCCCAACCTCAAGACTATGTACATTCACATGGGATCCAACAATCTCAAGAATTATGGTCTTCGAAAGGGCGATGCTGATGCGTATGGCGCTGTGGTCAAGCAGTTGCGCAGTGAGTTTCCCGACATGACTGTCGTCATCACTGCGTTGTTCATCCAGCGCGGTCTGGAGCTTGCTGTGATTGATGATGCGAACGCCAAGCTCGAGGCTATTGCTGATGAGCATGGGTGTGTTTTCTTGCCTTTTGGGGATGATCAGGAGGGCATCATGAGTGAGGACAATGTTCACTTGAACCAGTTTGGGTATCGCAAGTGGAACGACATCCTCACCAACGACATGAACAGCCGCTGAGCAGCGCGCTCGTAGCAACTTGATGACGACGAATGGAATTTGGGTGGCCAGAGGACTACCATGAATTTGCATTTTGACGCAAGCGAGCCATCGTCTCTACAGAAGTAAGTCACCTCAGAAAGACTCCCGCTGAGTTGAATGGGCTAACTCTTTGGTTGCAGCAGGCGCAGGGATGTACCTGCAGTATGGTGTACTTTGCCAATCCTGGTCATGATATTGTATCGCTGCGAAAGGTTGGGTGGCCTTGAAGGAAAGGTCGTCTTGGATATGATGTCACTCTATCCAGGTGTAGTGTCGGCAAAGTATGAGAACACACTGTAGTCTTGTATTTGTATCCTAGACTAGAAATCCCAGGCCTCACTAAAATTCCTTTCCCTGTGCTCTCTGACCATGCTGTGTGTGCCGCAATCCCCACCATTCCAGGTTAATGATTGACACCGCCTCTGCAAGGCTCAGCTTTGTAACTTCGACCAAGTGTATAGCCTCCGTGACTCCATCCTTCGACAGGTCAGACCCAATGTTGATTGATTGATTGATACTTAAAGCTTATGACGCCTCAGCGAGGCAAGACCCAATGTGAAATCTCTAGTTACCGACCACAGCAAGCAGACTGTTGACGCGACTGTTATCCTCCGTATCCATATCATACGGCGGCGGACGCTTCCACAGAAGCTTCACACCCGGCTGGAAGATCATGCAGTGCGAACTCCCCCCAAAGTGAAACATGCCAATCTGCTGCGCCTTCGTAATATGATCCCCCTTCTCAACAATAAACTCACACCCCGAAACCTCCGCCATACCAATAAACACAATAGCCATAAGTCCAATCTTGGGATTATCAGCCTGAATCCAGATAATACCCCGCGTAGCCACAGCACTGATATAAGGCTGCGAGTAATTCGGCGCCGCGGGATCAGGATCATCTGGATTACCCGCCAATCCCTCAAAGTAGTTCTCGCTGTAGTAAGAACCGGGAACGAGCTCAATGTCGATGACCTTACCGCTGAGGGGCGCGTGCCAGCGATGATAGCTCTTTGCGCTGAGGAAGGCTTGGTAGACTGTTCCGTCGACGAGTTTGTGCGTGTTGGGGTTGGAGTTGAGCATTCTGTCGAGGGAGTAGGGTTGGGATTTGAGCCAGAATTGATCGTGCAGCTTGACGTGTTCTGCGACTTGGAGGGGGGCGGATTCGCATGCGTTGGTGATGACGAGGGTTGGGTCGGGGTAC
>JAAOAT010000390.1:0-45324 GCA_013186855.1 Fusarium ramigenum
CTCAATGGCCTGTTCGTTGGGCTCGACTAACCCCTCTAGCCCTCCCCTCCCTCTCCCCCCCAAACAAAAACCTGTTTCCAGACGTGGTTAATCCCGTCTCATCCCCTCAAATACAAAGGACCATCCCCATTTGGCGGTTGCAGTCTTGTCTTCAATCTTCTCGCCATGTCTCTCTTTCTCAAACTTTGTCGACCAATGCAATCGTAATTCTCCATAATCAGAGCCACTTCAGCTTGGCAATGTGGTCCGCTTTCTTCTTGCTTGCTTTGACAAATCCCAAAGCCCTCAGCTCAGCTAGCCCACGGTAAAACATCACCAGCGACCTGCGTTCGTCTGTCTCCTCCTCGCCTACAAGCGCTGAGAATGCTGCCCAGAGATCTGCCACGTTGATGAGGCTCCCGGTCTCTGTGTATAGCCGGTACAAGAGCGCCGTGGCCGGCAGAGTGGCCGGCGTTTCTCCATCGCCTGGCTTGCAGCATGAACATGACAAATAGTCGTGCGGCCTCGTGAGGCTGCGTTCTAGAACTGCCCGTGGTCGAGGCACGAACACGTCTCGCGATGGAGCTCGGGAATCGTATAACCAGCTCTCCGACAACAAAAGAGACCTGGGCCTCACAAACTGAACATGCCTGATCAATAACCCCGTGATGTCGTCGACGGCCTGAGTAAGTTGCTTGTCTTCGTCTGTCAGTGCCGCCGAGTCTTGACTCAATTGAACTCTTTGTGCAATCACAGTTGTGCGCATCACTTTGCTCTGTCCGCTGTACTTGCTCCGTAGTGTAATCTCCTGCTCTTCTGCCCTTGATTGTAGCTCCTCCAGATTGACAAGCTGTCTTGCCAATGCATCTCGAAATTCAATGTCCGTTTGCTTCGATGCTGGACCAAGAAGCAAGCCGCTGTCTCCCTTCTGCAAGATTGATACAACCTTGCGAAGCATTACCAGCAGCTCGCTGACGTCCATACGCCGGACCGACTCAATAGCTCTCGAGTCCTCCGTAATTGAAACGCCCTCATCCAACGCTTCCGCATATGCTCTTGAGAACTCAATGTCTTGCGATTCTGTTTCTCCCAGAATTAGAAGTGACCGCAAGAAATCCTCAACGGACTCTTGACGACGCGCTAGGCTATCTTGAACTTGCGAAACGAGAAACTCGTCGTTCTCAAGCAAATCTTTGGCGTATTGCACATTATCCAAGATGCCAGATTCTACTGCCTGCTCAACATTTTCCCTGAAAGAATCAGTATGCCGAATGGCCTCGATATGCTCAGCTTGTAACGATGCGATATGCTCGAGAACGCTGAGTGGATTCGCATAGAAATGACACATATAAGCGTACTATTACTTGTTAGCTGGCATGAGACTTGTTTATGTTATTTGGTCCAAGTTCACCTTCAACGACATAGTGAACGTCTGAATGCCTGAAACCTGGTCGTGCTGACGATCAAGCAGGCTGCGGATGAGCGATGCACCCAGTACGACAGGAGCATCAGATGTTGCTACCGCTGTTTTGAAGACTGTCTCGAGAATGGCCGAGGTCTGAATTACGTCAAATTGCGCTCCATAAATTTGCTGACACGAAGTCTTGAGTAGTCTGGCTTGGAGAAGCTCGACTGATGTGGCGATACCAAAGAGGAGAGTAAAAGGTATACGAGGGCGCCAAGAGCTTGCACACGTGTTAGCAGCAGTAAACAAAGGTATCTGAGGCAGAGACGTACTTGAAGAGAATGATCAGATCCGATAATAAACTGCTGTCGAACCCTTCACTGTCTTGGAAGGCGACAAACACATGCTCTACATTTTGGGGCCTGATAAATGCATACAGTGCCTCAAGATCATAGTCGAGATACCTCCGTCCCTGTAGAGAATGAGCACTGTTCCGTGAATATGCAGATAACTCACCTCTCGACCGTCGCTGACTTCAAGATCATCGTCCTCATCAGTCGAGGCCTTGGCTGTGACGTCTCGAATAATCTTCTTCAAAGTGGCTTTCAGCGTCGATGCCTCTGATGACCGCAAACCAACAAACTTGCTCGACGTTGTTTGCTGAAGTGTCTCCGATAATTGTTGAAAAAGCAGATCTTGTGATGCGATGTTAGGTCCTGTGATGATGAATGCTGAAGGGATTCTATCCCCACTATCCAAATATTAGGGGCTGAAGGTATATCAGGAGTACGACTCTTACGATTCTGTCACCGCATCTTTGGCAAAGTCGCTGACTTCATTGAGAGTCTCGATATTTGAAGTTTTGAGTATTCTCTGATCCATGTGAGTAATAAGTCAGGTGGACAAGCTTCGTCCACTCACCTCGATCCGTTCATCAATCTTGGCCCAGCTCTCCTTGAACAATCTCTCCCTTAATTTGACGAGTTCGGATTTCTCAGCACCATTGAGAAGAGGCACAAAAGGTGATGAGTCTTTCACCACTTCTGCAGAATCCTGGCCCTGCTTAGATCTTCTTCTGCGCTTGACTGGCTTTTGGCGTGTCCCATCGTTTTCAGGGTCAAATATATATGCGACCTGTTGACCGAGTTAGTGAAAGGCATTGGACAGGTTTCATGATTAGGGTTTAGTTACCTGATGATCCTCTTGGCTGTATGTGTCCTGGTTGACGACTTCACGGGCCATGATCAACAGATTTATGCTGCACAAGTTATTGAAGTCTTGAAGATGGAGAAGCTCCTGAGCTTGGATTGAGGGTGAATGGTCAACGCGTTTTGGACAGTGAATAGACATGCTAGCACTGTACTGCGCACTGTATCCCAACAACCAGCAAGATCGTGTCCATACATACATACATACACAATCACTCAGATTTCACACGAAGCAAGCATGATACCTAGGTAGACAGACAATGACTGATATATATACGACTTGTATGGGTTCCTATACTATTCATCGCAAACAAACAAGACATTTTATATAGAATGCTTCTAATTCTTTTGTCCCATTCATCATCTGTATGCTATTGCTCCCCAAATCCTCATTCTCATATGCCTCCTCTCCGATGTCATCATCTCATTCTCCGAGAGCTTGCTTCGCTTCGCTTGGCTTGCCGCCAATCCCATCTGCCGTCTCGACATCCATACCATGCTCGTCTCCTGTCCAAACTGGTTAATAGAAACCCACGTAAAGCGAGCCCCCTGACCCAGTATTGTTGATTTTGCCCTTTGTACAGTCCCTCCAAAAAGATGTTTCTTGCCTCCGTCACTCCTGAGATCATTATGGCTCCAGAGAGTCATGGCGCACCCCTGCCGCCAGATTTGGCAGATATTCATACAGACACTGAAAAGACGCAACGCGACGAAGTCACTTTTACCATAGTTATCAAGAAAAGCATAAGAAAAAGTAGAAAATCGGAAGGAAAAAAAGACCAGTGTTTGTGGACCGTAACCGTGACGCCATGAAACAAATTGCTCTAAAACCACCTTGAGCTGACCCGTAACTTAGGCTGCAGCTTCAACAGGCTCAGGAGGGGCGACGGTCTTGTTTTTCGGTTAGTCAAGCTCATGGCAACAGGGCTTATTTTCAACTCACCTCGTCCTTCTTCTCTTCAGACGCTGATGCTTGTGGTGTTTCCGCAATCTTCTCCTCCTCGGTCTCCCCGGGCTTCTCAGTCTTGGCTTCTTCCGTCTTTGTGGCCTCGGGTTTTGGTTCTTCAGTTGTCTCCTTGCCACTATCGTCCTTCTTGTCATCTGGCTTGGCTTCCGACTTGCCATTGACGCCGTTGGTGGCATCGGGAGCAGGGGTAGCATTTTCAGTAGCCAGTAGCTGAGTCCACTGGTCCAGAAGAACCTTGGAACGGTCCTTGAAATGGAACTCGGCCTCACGGGGGATCGATTCCAATTTGAGAATAGCTTTGAGAACCTTGTTGATCTTGGTCGCACGAATGATGGACACCTCGAGATCCTTCAGATTCTCCAACATGGTGACGTATTCTGACATGTGCTCCATCTCTGATTCCTGGGGTTGCTGATCTCTGGTGAGGAGACCTCGTTGAAGCTTATGACGGAGATATAACACTTCCTTCTGTAGAGGTGTCAGTAAACTGATCGATTTAAAAGAAAAGTTGCATTTATCTCACCTCCTTGTGATGCCTTCGCTCCTCAGGTGTCATCTTGGCCTTCTTGGTGGTCTCAGCCTTCTTATCAGACGACTTCTTGACCTTGACCTTGGCTTTGGCAGCAGATTCCTCTTTGGCCTTGGGAGTTCCATTGGCAGCCTTGGGCGTTGATGTATTGAGCTTAATCTTGGGTTTCTTGACGGATTCGGGCCGTTGTGGTGTCTAGCAGTTTTGTTAGCAAGATGAATCAGTGACACCCTGTTAGAAGAATTACACTAGCGTCATCCTCAGCCTTGCGCTTCTTGGACTTGGACTTCTCTGAAGCATCGTCGGCGTCTTCCATCTCGACGTCTTCGTCAGCAGCTTTGGCCTTGCCCTTCTTGCTCTTCTTGGGTGTCGCAGCAGCTTGCTGCTTGGCAAGCAGTTCATCTTGAAATTGCTTCAGCACGTCCTTGTAGTGTTCGATAGAGTTGTGTTCGGCGGCGAGCGAGAAAGCCTCCTTCAAATCCTTGCGCATTTTCTCGGTGATAGTCTCTCGGGCCTTTTCAGGAGTAAGCTCTGTAAGTCCAGTATTGGGTACCCAGCCACTGTAGTCAGGTTAGCGATGGTCGGAAACGGTGATGAGATGCAACTTACAATTCGTTCGTATGGAGATACATGACTGGGAAGGTTCTGTCGTTGACACGTTTGCCACCATCAGCATATGCCTCGGTATAGGAGCCATCAGGTCGCGCAGCAGCTACAGGGCGGCTATCGACAAGAGCTTGTGGCAGCATTGATTCATCGCAAATGATGGCAGGCCAAGCGGGAAAACCCTTGAGCTTGACCAAGAAGTGGTCTCCAGGCTTGGCGTCCAAATGCGTGAGACGCGCCTTGGAGGCCTTCTTGCTCAGGCTCTTGCGGCTGCCACCGCCAGTCGACTTTCGTCTATTGTTCTTCGCCTTAGCTGAGGCAGACTCGGTGGCGGCGTTTTCGGTTGCTGTCTCACCATCGGCAGATGGAGCGGAGTTCTCGGGCTTGGTCTCCCCGGCAGCCGGGGCCTCAGTCGCGTCCTTCATTTCGGTATCTGCACCGTCTTCAGTGGGCTTTGGGTCCTCCTTTGGTGCTTCGGCCGCGTCTTTATCTTGGGCGGGTTTCTCTGAGTTCCCAGCTTCCTTGGTTTCTGTTGCGCGATGTGGTCAGCATGGATCTGACAAAGGGAAGGACGCGCCTGAGCGACAGAGCACACGAGAAATCAAAGCGCGATTTCCATGGCAATGCGATCGATTGCGCAATGAATAGCAAATGCTTCGTGATCATAACTTACCCTCAGCGGTCTTTGTGTCTTCCTTGTTTGCCTCGCCATCGGCCTTTGCGGCTTCGTTTCCGATCGATGATGGCTCAGTGGGCTTCTCTGCGGCAGGAACTTCCTGCGCGCCGGAAGCAGGTGCCTCAACCTCAGGCTTCTCGTTAATCTGATCGGCCATGGCAATAGCGGTGATAACGTCTTCGCTCGTCACAAATCACAGGAGCCAGAAGAAGAATTCCAGCTCGCAAAAGATAGGCGAACGCGTAGCGGATGCTGTATTGCGCGTATCAATGGAGCGCAAGGTTCGTAGAGCGATGGCGATGATGCGTTGGTGATGGTTTGCGCAATTGATGATGATGGGCGCCTCTTCGAGTTGTGCCGCGATGTTGGGGTTGACGAGGAAAAAACGCTGGTGCGAGTTGATGGGCTGGACTGGGACTGGACTGGGCTTTGCAAGGGAAACAGAAGCACTTTCAAACGTCACCAGAGCATCGATCACGTGACGGTCATCTGGCATTTGCGCTGCGCTGCGGGCGGCGTCATCCCCAACCCCAGGCTCTCTCCCTCTCACACACGACATCAAAGGCCCAGCGCGTAGTCGACGCTGATTCGACGCCTTGGTATACAAGACCATCGGAGGGACGCGTCCGTAGTCTCTTTTCTCACCATCTTCACTGCCCAATTCCCGGCAAATGTCACGTCGTGGGCCTAGCTCTGTCTGGACGCGTTTGGCGTTGTGAACACTAGATCTCAGCACATCGCGCCTCTTTCACACTCGTGGTGCATTATTAGACATCCACACAACTCGCCTTGTATCCAGACAACTCATCTCAAAAACACACACATCTCAGTCACAGTCCCGAGTTGATAGATTCGATTATTATCTCCTAAATCCGCATTCGTAGTCTTCAATAGTGTACAACGCCATCGCTGGCAATCGCCGGGGTAATTGTAATCCAGAGTGAGCTTTGAGCTTCTACTCGTCTTCGTCTTCGTCCTCGTCCTCTTCATCGTCATCCACGTCCATGCCCTCGGCTGCTGTAACCGAAAACTCCCGCTCCTGGTCGACTCCAACATAGCTATCACTCATTAGGAACAGCTTCAGATCATGCTCACCTGGTGATGGCACAGTGTACTCGAGGCGAACGTTGAGTTCCCGCCCGATTGTCACCCGCTTGATGGCCAAGAGGCTCTTGGTCTTCTCATCACCAACAACCAGCCACCAGTTCTCCATCTTCTTGGAGGGGTAGAATGGTGCGTGTACGGTAGAGTCATAATCACCATCCTCCTCTTCCAAATTGCGAGCAATCTTGATGTTCAGGTAGGCCGGTTCACCTGCCCTGATCTCACCCTCGTCGAGAACCTCATGTTCAAGCTCCAGGTCAGGATACTTGTCGTTTGTGAAGTTTGCAGCCTGTGCCAATTGGTTTTGTGACAAGCCAAGTCGCTTAACAAGCTTGTTGTAATCGGCATTCTCATCCGGGTTCATGGCTTCCATGAAATCAAAGATGTCCTTGATTCTGCGAACAATATTAGCTAACGGTCCGTCCAGTCTATCAGTCAGTACGTACCCAAACTCATTAGCCACCTTGACAACCTCCGGTGAGAAGTGAGGGATTTGTTTAAGAGGGCTATCCCGATCCCACATTCCCTGAACGATCATCTGTGACATCTCCATGGCGCTCATGGCATTGAGATGTCCCTCCGAAGACAGAATGTCGACCATGGCACTAAGGAGGCTCAGCACCCTCGACAGTAGGACCTCCTGGTCCTTAGCAAGATCAATTGGCAGCTGCATACGGGAGAAGTGAGACTGGAGCAAGACGAAGGATTTGAAATGAGGGGAGTCATAAGCTGGTTCCGACATCTTGACAGGCACTCGGTCGTAAATGCGTCGCAACAGACCATCCTCATGACGTCGAATCTGGATTGACTCGAACTCTGTTGCTGAAGTGACGATTTCCATGATGCCTTTGAGCTTTGTGCGAGCGCTCAAAGAGAGCAGGAAAGTCTGCATCGTGATGTAGGAAATGTTGTAGTATGCCGCAATCATGGCTGCGTTTTGGGGTGCCACAGATCCGTCATCCTCGTCAAACTCAATGATCTTGGATTCGCTCAGCTCACGGAGAGTCGTCTCAACCAAGTCAGACATGTAGTTGCTGAGGCCCTCATGCGTTGTGCTTGTCAAGCTATAATAGCTTGGGTTGGCAAGCAACCTTCGGTAGAAATAGGTGAAGGTAGTCCAGTTGATCGCATCGTCGCCCGACTCGATCATCTTGGTGCTGATCTCTGTCACAAAGACATCGTGCAAGTAGTTGTGCAGATGCGACTCAACAGGAAGGGCCTCGTTTAGGAATTTCTTGTAGTACTCGCGCTTGACTTGGGGCAGCATAAGGACGCCTCGGCTTCTGCCGTCCTTGGAGGGTCTAAGAGCTTTACCGAACATGTGCAGCACCTCACTGAGAGGATAGTCGACATATCGATGCTCTCGGCCTTCAAAGTATTGTGTGCCCATGACTATCACGAGATGAGCTGTGCTGTTGAGCTCCCAACAAACATCGCGTGAAGCAACAAGCACCTGAATAGCACCATTGTCGTAGAGATGCTTAACAATTCGCTTATCACTCTGGCTAAGAGCCTCGTGGTAGTAGCCAACACCATGAGAGAGGGCTTCGGCGAGTGCCTCCTCGTTGATGCGTTCAAGCAGAGGCTTCATTTGCTCTACTTCAGCGTGAAGGAAACGGTCCTCATCATCGTCAGCAAAGGCTGCAGCCAACAAATCTCGGGCAGTTGCACGAGTCTGCTTGCGGCTGGGCACAAAGATCATGGCAGGCTTGTCAGGAGACATTTGTGTGATGGCCAGATACGTGGGCTTGGCCATGGCAAGCATAAGAGACGGGAAATGAGTATTTGTGAATGACTGGAGGTGAAGCTCAAGAGGGACCGGTCGAACATGTGGGCTGAAGTTATAGATGTCGTGCTTCTTTGCATCGATCCATTCACCAATGTCTCGAGCGTTCGCCAGCGATACACTCAATGCGACAATTCGCAGGGGTAATTCTGTCTGCGTGCGAATGTAATGCATGCGAGATACAATCGTCTCGTACACATAACCTTGAGAACTGCCAAGGAGATGGACCTCGTCAGCGATGAACAATTCAACTGTCTGAACGTTCTTGCGTCGCTTCCATTGTCTTGATAGCACATCCCACTGAGTTGGGGTTGCCAAGATCAGGTCTCCCTTTTCCAGCAGCTTGAGGTCTGTTGCTGTCTCACCGGTAAGCTTCACTATCTCTTTGCCGCCATTGAGATGGCTGAGCCTCTTCTGCCAATCTTGGAGGCGAGAGTCAACAAGTTCTTGGAAGGGGGCAATATACACAGCACGACCAACATCGCCTTTTGTCCAATGCCTTAGAAGAGCAAATTCGGCACAGACAGTCTTGCCGCTACCTGTAGGAGCTCCAATAAACACATTCGCATCAGACTTGTACAGCGAGTTGAAAGTCTGCGTTTGGATTCTGTTGAACTGCTTCCATGCAGGATAGAGATCAACATAGCTTGATACCTTGAGGGCAGAAACGGGGAGAGGCTGGAGCTCAAGAAGTTCTGTATGAGGAGGGAACTTCTCAGGCAAGATCAGCTTATGAAAGGGAACAGGAAGCCTGGTCTCAGCATGCATCCATCGGTCAGAGATAACCGAAACGAAGTAGTTTGGAGGCATTGGATCCGTGATAGGAACGGTGAAGTCGACAATGTGCTCATTCTGCTCCGACTCGGCGTATTCTTTGCGCAATAAAAAGGTGTCGTGGTAAAGTATGTCTTCTCCATCGCAATCCTCAACAATGATCCAAAAGCTCTCTGCGGCGCCATGGATAGTATCGTCCCACTCAAAATTAGGTGTGATGCTCAGTTCGACACGCAGCATCGATCTTGTCATAGGTTGAACTTGAGCCTGGACTTCAACTCGCGGGAACTTGTTGACCAAGCCACATACAGTACGGCCGGCTCGAGGAAGACCAAGAAGCTCACCCATACGGGGAGGATCCAGATCAAAGTAGCTGCTCCAAGACACATCAATTTTCTCAGCCTTCTGGATAACATCCCGAGGACAAGAGGGGAACTGTCGAAGAGGTGACATTGTTGGCCACATCCGCTTCTCGGCCATTTTACAGAGGTCCAAAGCAGTCTTCGCAACGGATGCCCAGCCTTTCTTCATTGCGATCTCAAAGATGGCGCGCAAGATACGGCCAGCAGATTGCGTAACGTACACCATGTCGGCCATGAGCGCGAGGCCATCGAGCTTGAGGCGCGAGATGTATGCCTGCAACAGGACATTGATCTTAGCGTGTGGTTCCTCAATGCTCTCCTTGACAGGGATTGGGACTCGGCCCAGCAGCTTAGCCAACTCAAGCTTCTCATCCTGTCGAACTGGGATATACTTGAACTCAGCACTGAGGGCGAAGACACGGAAGAGCTCGATCGTGGTGATAGAAGGCTGGATGAGGTTATTGTAAGTCTCCATAGAACCGAATGTGATATAGTAATGCGAAGCGATACGACCAAGCTCAGTTGACTGGAGCTTTCCAGTCTTTTCATCATACTTGATGAGATTTGACTTTCGCAAAACCATGGCGGCAGAATGAATCAAGTCAACTCGCTTCTGCTCAAGAGCCACATCGTCTTCGTACTCTGCGCCAACCTGGTAAAGTCCAGGCGAGCGAAGCATTCTAACGAAGAGGTATGTGTAGCCCAACCACTCAACGCCCTCATCACGAGTCCTTACGTTGCCCAGGACAATTTCGGCATTCAGGTTGTCCACCAGCTTGCTGACAAATTGACTCTCGATCGGAAGCTGCTGATTCAGAAGTGAGAGATAGTATTGCATTTCACTCTGTGTCGTAATGATGATGCCTTCTCCATAAGTATCGTATTGTGGTCGACCCGCACGTCCAAGCATCTGAAGGACATCTTGAGGGCTGAGCTCAACCCAACTACCCTTCTCGGGAGAGTACACCTGTGTTCCCTTGATGACAACTGTATGGGCAGGCAAGTTCACACCCCAAGCCAGCGTAGCAGTACACACCAGGACCTGGATAGCACCATGGGCAAAAAGGTTTTCAACATCTGTCCTGTCAGCTCGGCTCATACCAGCATGGTGGATGCCGAAACCATATGGCAGAATATCCTTCAAGTCTTGGTCGGTTGCCTGGGAAGACGCTTCATTGAGGACCTCACGGCTACCAGCATCGTGACGAAGGATCTGGTTGATTGTGTCTGACTCAAGAGCCTTATCGCGGATGTAGCGAGCAGTCTTGGCAGTCTCTTTTCGGGAATGCACGAAGATAAGCATCTGATTACGGTTTGCGCCCACATGCTCGATCACCTTGTTGTAGCAGACGTCGTTCATGGTCTTTAGCTGCTTGATAGGCTTACGGTCAGTGACGCCAACAAACTCCTGTCGCAGAGGACAGGGTCGGAAAGATCCATCAAAGTGGAAGAGGCCCTTCTTCGTGTCCACTCGCAAGAAGCTCGCGACATCTTTGTAGTTGGGCAGTGTGGCAGAAAGACCAATAATTCGAACTGGCTCGCCGGTTTGTTCAGTCTTGCGGATGGTTCGGCTGACAATGCTTTCCAGTACAGGGCCACGGTCGTCATGGAGAAGGTGGATTTCGTCGATAATGATGAGGCGCACGAGGTTGGTGTAGGTCAAGTCATTGGACTTTCTGGTGATAACGTCCCATTTCTCGGGGGTTGTGACGATGATCTGCGTCTCGGCGATTTGTTGCTTGGTAAGTTGACGATCACCTGTCAATTCTGCGACTCGAATACCATAAGGTTCGAGCCTACCACCCAGATTGCCGACCTGTTCCTGAACTAGGGCCTTCAAAGGAGCGATACAGACGATCTTAAAGGCGTCTAGATCGATATCGCCGGTCTCAGGGTTGCGATGTTTTCCAATCTCCCGGAGAATAGCGAGCATACCAACATTGGTTTTTCCACTACCGGTAGGGGCACAAACAAGCATGTTTCCATCATCGTCGAATGCTGAAGGATAGCATTTGGACTGGATCTTGTTCAAGGACTGGTTCTTACTAAAGGGGTTTCGTGACCACTCTGGCATGTCAGAAATGGGTATCAAGACATCGCCGGGCTCATTGCGTTTCTTAGGAGTAGGGATATGAATTTCTTCATAGCCCTTGAACGTCCTCTTGGTTGAGCCTTCTGGTAGCCGGACCTTGGGGTTTGTCATAAGGTGATTTCCTTGATCGAAAACCAGATTATCGAGGTTGATGAGTTTTCGAGGCTTAAGTCCGCCGACAAGTTGGCCCTCGGCACGTTCAGCTTTGGGTCCATCTGTGGTAAAGGAAGCTGGGACATCGATATCCATCTTGATATCAATCTTGCCCCTCTTGCCCTCGGCAGTGTCTTTACCAATGAGTTCATTGAGAATCCATTGGAGACCCTCTGAGACCATTTCGCGCTCAACATCAGCGCGCTCTTCGGGAGTCTGTGCTCGTGCTAATTTTGTAAGCCAGAAAACCTTCTCCCTGTTCTCAACAAGCTTCTGAACCAACTCATGGTGCTCGTAGTCGAACAGCTCCATGAGATCATTCTCAACATCGCGTAAGGACTTTTCCTCGCCATCCTCACCAGGTTCTCCTGACAGGATCTTCAGAGCCTCCTTTGTTTTGTCGCTTTGCTCATGAGCGTCGGGGTATAGAGTGCCGATTTGCCTTTGTAGCCAAAATGTATCGATGTCTTGGGCTGGTATGCTATGCTTGTCTTTCTCGTCTTGTTTGCCACCTGAAGGCGCCGAGTCGAGAATCATCTCATCCCCAACATCAGCAACAGCATCTTCTTCCTTGCCTTCAGCAGTCTCTGTCTTCTCCTTCTCTTCCTCCTCGTCCTCTTCGTCCTCTGAAGATTCGTCACGGACTTCATGAACAAGACCCCCTTCGTCATCCTCTTCGTCTTCATCGAACGCGACCGCGACGCCCTGGCGCTCGTCTATTTCAGCATCATCGCCGTCGGCGCCACCCATTGCAACGTCCTCGTCCTCGTCATGGGTGTAGTAATCCGTGATCTTCTTGCCGAGGTTCACCAACTCATTAAATTCCTTGGGGTTTAGTGTCACACCCAAGATATCGTCGATTTCTCTCTTTTTATCCAGGTCTTTCATATCATCGTCCTTCAGAAATTCCAGGGCGGCATCCGCTGCGCTACGAACCATGTCGTGGGGTACGTCGCCCAGAGTTTTTGCCACCGAGGTAAGGATGAGATCGAAAGTCTGTCGCGTCGCTGCTGTTCGGGGCCGGTATGTGATGCCTTCCACCAAAGTTTCGTTGGCTCCGAGGATACCTGTCGATTGAGGCGCCTCTGCCTTCCGTTTGCGCTGTTCTCGTGCGAGGATATCTTCGCCTTCTCTTAGGCTGCCTCGCTCGATCTCGGGGAGTCCAGGCTGTTTCTTCGGTTTTGGCGCGTCATCGCGTGCAACTCGAGCACCCATATCTCGAATACTCAAGCGGCCGGCGAGCGACTCTGGATCACCAGTAGCCTCATCGGTTCGTCTTGTAACGAATCGACGATCGGCCTGGAGAACCAGGTTCGACATAGCCGAGTACTTGTACTGCGACACATCTCGATTTGCGTCGGACATGATGGCTAGACTAATATTATGTTGAATTGATAGAGAACGTCGATGTTCTCGACAAAGCTCGGAGCGCTTGGCACTTAAATAACCATGAGTTTGCCACCGACGCGCTTAATTCAGATAGATAGCCGTCGCCTAGGTACGCTGTAGTCTGCGATTGGTGCGCAGTCGTTTTGTGAAGATTTGTAGTTGTCTCAAGGTTTGGGAGTTCAAGTCGCGATCGTAAATTTCGGATCTCAGCCTAGCAGGCTACTACGCTAGGCCAGGTTCGGATAAGAGCTTGTGTGGCGCAAATGCATATGGGGCCAGAGCTTATCTCATAATTTATGCTTCATTATAGATTTGAGTGATTATAAGACTATAAAGAGAATTGTTTCGGCATATAGACTCTGACTATAATGGAAAGAAATATGTTATGATTATAATTTATTACGTAGTGACCCCGTTGTTGGTTCAGGGGAAACACTAGCCACACCTCAGCACAGTCTAAGCTGCCCATGGACTAACATATTTCGTCTATTTACTTTCACCGAGACCAGAGCAACAAACCTAGGCCAGGGATTCCTTCACCGACAAAGGATGATTCACAATGGCAAAATCTTCTGAGACCGCTGAGACATTTCAGAAGACACTTGATCCATATATCAAGCCACGGGAACAAGTGAACTACATTCGGCGAGTTTTAGCTCTTCATCTCGGAACATGTTCTCATGATGGCCCAGTCAAACAGCCTGTGTCTTTGGCAGATCCAACTCGCGACGTAACTCTGGATCCAAGTTCGAAGGGAATCTACAGGGAGTACATTGAGGCTCTAAAGGCAAATGTTGAGGCCCGTCGAAATTACGAAGATGCTGCCCAATCTAATCTTCCCTCCTCGTCATTAGCCAAAGAGCTCTCATCCAGCAATGAGCTACTGGAAGAGCAGGTCTCACTTCTGAAGCTCGAGGCGAAACAAGCGCGACTTACAGCCGTCCAAACTCACTTGGACTCGCTCATGCAAAAGCCAGCCGCTGCTCCTGAATATCTAGACCCTGAAGATGTTTTTCATGATGCTACCAGTCTACCGAGTGTTCCAAAAGAGGTGGTGAACAGTCTTGTCGCACAACAGAGTGTCAAGAAGACGGACCTGACAGAACAAGTGGCACAGCTTGAAAAGACGGTCTTGAGGGCTAAACTCCTTCTGCGACGAGAGGAGCAGCTACTTCGGGAAACAAGAGCAAATGCTCAGAGCATACCAGATGTCATCAGCAATGGGATCAGACTACATGCTCTCAACACAACAAGGAATGAGCTTATCAATTGGATTGAGACAGAGTTAAGCAAGGCATCAGGGGATGAGGATGGGGATGAGGACGGCTCCAAGGGGCATAGCCAATCAACAGCGGACCAAGCGACGATAAACGACCATCTCAGCAACATCAAAGAAAAGTACGCCACTTATCTTGCAACGAGGCGGTCCCTCCTCGCTTCTGCTAGTGAACGATTCGAGTCATCGGCTGTTCCTGTTCTGGCACCCTCCTCCACCAAGCAACAAGTTGACGAACCAGAACCTGCATCAAGTACCTATCTCCTGACCCCATACATCGAGACTCTCCTTGCCCTTTCCCAAAAGCAGAGGGCCATGATAGCACAAAAAGCACATGTAAATACGACACTCGGGAAAGAAATCAAGGATAACTGTCAGTCGCTCAGTCATTTGGAAGAAGAAAGCCAACTGCTTCCATCTCATTCGGTGGCACCAACGTCTCGGAGGAGGTCTGGACTGGGAGAGTTCCTTGCGTCAGACGAACGCTCAGGTCTGACAGGCAAGGTACAACCTTGGGTTCTCGCTGCAGATTCGGCCAAGATTACTACGCTAGAAAATGTGGCAGAGCAGATTGAAGGTGGACAGCTTGCGTTGGAAAACTCAATGCAGACTCTACAAGAGATTGACGAGCTTTTGGGTCAGGACGAGGTGGCTGAGGAAGCAGAAACACAAGCCGATACAACAGAGGATGACGTTTGGCTTGAGGCAGGTCCCAAATCCCCAAGCAAGGCGAGAAGGCATACAGAGAAGAGAACCACAGAGCCGAGAGATGCCTGGTCTAGTCTGCAAGGTAACCTCGGATTAATTGGTCAGGGAGACGCAGCTCAGGATTAGAATAACAGCGACAAGTACAATAGATGTCCGGTGATATCGAGCCAGTTTAAAACGCCAACCCATTTCTAGCCATGACTCCGTCCCTCATCTCTTGATGCAGCACACTAGATACAAAGCCGATAGCTCACTTCTTCGACATGATAGTCGATATCCTCACTGACAGGTCGAGGATAGAGAGATGCTCATCTGCTCCATCTACTAATCGCTTGTCAACTTCTGAGAAAACCAACACGATCTTGTTTTTCTGTGCATCGGGTATCGTCTCGTCGTATGTTAAGGCTTGGTAGAGCTGTCACGGGAGTTATTAGCAGCAGTTCGGTGATACAAAGGATAAAACTTACTTGGTTGACCACTTGACCTGCGCTCCAGCCATCTGCAACTAGTTTCTCAACGACGTCCGAAATGATCTGGTAGGAGGATCCTGACTTCTTCGGACGTATTGCTTTGAGGAGATCCTCGATTGTCGTGTCCGGAATGACACCAGCAATGTCCTCAACAATCTTGACTGTGACCGCCTTCTTGTCCACATCCATCACCTCGTCACCCTCAGCCTCAGCCTCCTTTTCGGGAGCATTGGCGCTAACGAGTCGAGCAGCACTT
The DNA here is from genome assembly GCA_013186855.1 of Fusarium ramigenum. Classification (NCBI taxonomy): domain Eukaryota; kingdom Fungi; phylum Ascomycota; class Sordariomycetes; order Hypocreales; family Nectriaceae; genus Fusarium; species Fusarium ramigenum. The sequence continues at coordinate 15,741 of JAAOAT010000390.1, forward strand.
TGCAAGAAAGTAATGGCTTTTCGAAGATCACCCTCGCTGCACTTGATGAGTGCATCAACAGCGCCGTCCTCGAGTGGCACGCCCTCCTTCTCTGCGATCTCCTCCAGTCGCTTCTTTGCATTGCTCTGATCGAGACTCTTGAAACGAAATTTGCTGCATCGACTAGCAAGCGGGTCGATGATTCGAGTCACATAATTGCAAATGAGACAGAATCGAGTAATCTTGCTGTATGTTTCCATGGTTCGTCGCAGTGCGCTTTGGGCATCTTGTGTCATGGAATCGGCCTCGTCGAGGATAATGATCTTGAAGGGAGGGCAAGGGTATTTGTCCTTGTAGCCGGGGGCCAGGTTGGTCAATTGCATTCGCGCAAAGTTCTTGACCTTTTCTCGGACGATAGAGATGCCACGCTCGTCGGAGGCATTGAGCTCGAGGACTCTCGATTTGATCATATCGGGACCGTATAGTTCCTTGGCGAGTGCCAGAACTGTCGAAGTTTTTCCTGTCCCGGGAGGCCCGTAAAACAGCATGTGAGGGAGCTATGGAGTATTAGTATTGAAGCTTCTTGCAGTTCAGAGCAAGGGGGTATTGTACGTTGGAGGACTGCAGTGTCCGTTGGAGCACATCAACGGTATGATCTTGAGCAGTAACATCGCTGAGGGTCTTTGGCCGGCTGGTTGTGTTAAGCCTCGAGTAACATATTGCATTTCGAGTTTCACGTACTATTTCTCGACCCAGGGTTGAGTTCGAGCATTTGAAGGTTTATCTTGCTTCTGGTCAGCGTTACCGTTGGCTGCCGCTGCTGCCTTTCTGGCCTTGAGGTCAAAAAAGCTAGCCATCTTGATTCAATTATATAGTGGCTTGTCGGACTGCCTGTGGCCGAGCTTGTAGGTGAGGGCGGAGGATACCAGCGTGCGAAATGGTGATATAAAATCACCGACTTGCGTTGATGGGAGCTAAGGAAAACCAATTTACGCGTTAAAGAAACGCGCAGCGCGTCACCATTGGCAACCACAGCCACAGCACCTCCGCAAGGCAGCACCCGGCCGGGCCCACCTCTTTGAGCTCCAGGGTAAGGTAGGTAGGGTAGGTAGGGTAGTTTCATGGTTTGATGTAAATGATGATTGTTGGCGCTCAGGATTCACAAGTGTGTATGCATTTGCTACTTACAGTTTTACATTTCTTGCGGGTATTTCTATTCTTTTTCTTTCATTCATTCACTCAGAAAGCAACCAAAATAATGCCGAAATAAGATGCCATGTTTTTGCAACATATTTACACACCCTGTATTCCCCGGCTCTTCCATAGATTCCATGCAATCAACCAAATACCTATTCAGACATATCACCTAACTTCACTGAGAAGGGGGAGGGGAGAGAGAATCAGAAGAGCAAATGGAGTGATTAGAATTGGAAGTTGGTATGAGTTTTCACTTAACCCGTTATTTGTTAGGATACGCGGCCTTGACCAGCAAACCCATCATATATCTCAGAGACGCAAACAACGATCCACCTTACATGATGATGATGATTAGGAACGCTTGTCTAAGAAAATGGAAGGCACTGAACATAGCTACCTATGGTAGTAGTAGGTAGGTGCTGGATTGGGGTTTAATTGCTGTGGGAATCACAAACATTTGTCCTGATTGCTGTAATAAAGGCCGTAAATGGCTGCGAAGTAGAACAAAGTGAATAATAGCAACAGCATTTCCTTGATATATAACAAACATCCGTACTCACCTTTGGTCACTTCACTAATCTTTTAGTACCTAGGCACCTACTTACTTAGTACCTGCTAGGCAATAGGAGTCGTCTTTAGGTTCAGAACTACCTACCTAGGTACTCTGTAGATAGGACATTAATAGGTAGGTTTAACTTTTGTTGTCTGTCGATAGGTGTCTGAAAGCTGCCTGCCAGCCCCCATGAGCTTCCCGCCTCCCCCACTTTCCTCCTGCGGTCTTAATGATTGATACCTGCTCACACAACCTACCCACCTCGAGACTCCAACGTCTACCCTTACATTACCTTACGTTATACTTCACCTCACTTACCTTTTACCTTAGTAACTTGACAACCACCACCCAAAACTTCAAAACTTTCACACCAATAGCCTCACACTTGGAAGCAACTTGTCCATGTGCGTCGCACTCTGCAGTCAGCGCTCGTCCTCAAATACCAACATTTAGACTGCAACATACGAGGCGCCATGGACCAGTCTATCATTCGCATCTCCAAGGTTCGCTGCCCCGCATTCGCTGGCATTCCCATCCCTTCGTTCACGATTCCACCTTTGAGATACTAACACTATGCCAAGGAGCTGGGTGACATCCAGAAGAACTGTGACTTGTGTATGTCGCTTCTGCCAAATGGCATATACCACGCATTCGAAAGAAGAAACTGACCACGCGACTGCCTTTTATTACAGCGCTCGCCGTAGCATGTCGCGACATCGATGTTCGCAATGTAAAGGCCCTGATCATGGGCCCCCATGAGACTCCCTATGAATTTGGGTTCTTCGAGGTATGTCGTGAGCGCTGCATTTATCCTTGCCTACGTGAAGATAGGCTGATTCAACTCGACAGTTTGCCATTCGGTTCCACAAAGGTAAAGCCCCCCCCGTACCAGGAAAAAGCTTATAGTCTCATATTCGGTGACAGAGTATCCTTCCAGATCCCCGAGTGTAATCTGTGTCACCACAAACGGGGGACGTTGTCGCTTCAACCCCAATGTATACAGCAATGGGAAAGTCTGTCTGTAAGTAATCAGACATTGCTAATTCACTATACTCATGCGCTAACACGGTCAGGTCAATTCTAGGGTATTATAATTGTGTCAAAGATTAGGCGGCTGAACTGACAATGGCTAGAACATGGCGTGGAGAGCGTGGAGAGGAGTGGTCATCTGCACAAGGACTTGAATCAATCTTATTATCCATCCAAAGTCTCCTATCATCTAACCCCTACGAAAACGAACCGGGCTTCGAGGATGCCAATGATGAAAGCGACAAGAAAAACCAAAAGGATTATATCCAAAAGGTCTGTTGCCATTTCAAATTACAGGAGAACCCCTCTAACCCTGGTAGATTCGACACGAGACACTACGTATCAGTGTCATCCAACGTCTGGAAGGCTATCTCGGAATGAGCACCAGTGGCACCCAGTTGCACAGTCTTCCAGGAGCGAATGATATGGATGATGATGACATTGACGAGGCTACCGTCCCCTTCGAGCCTTTCAGAGATCTGTGCAAACGCCGGTTTCTTTGGTATTACGAATCATACCTCGCTGCGATCGAAAAAGGCAAATTTGAGACCAAGCCCAACCAGCCTTTTACAAGAATGCCGTTTGAGTCGCCAGGAAACAACTCAATGGATGGGAAATTCAATTATCCCGAGCTCAGCAACCGCCTGCATGCCATCAAGGCTGCCATCGACGCGGAGCCTGAAAAATGGGCCGCTGAGGGCCTAGAAGCTAAGAAGAAGGAGACAACTGTTGCTGTTAACCTTCAGCATCAGTTCGAGCAGGTTGTCGAAGTATTCAAGCGAGGTGATATGCCGCATGACGTTTTTCTCGAGAACGAGAACCCCTTCGTCTGGGTCATAACCTACTTCGGACGCCCTATGACCAACCTCGACGGTGGTCTGTTCAGAATCAAAATGAACTTCAGCGTCCGTTTCCCCGAAGAGCAACCTCGTGTCAAGTTCGAGACCAAGATCTTTCACCACCACATCGCTGCAGATGGTACAGCATGCTACACTCCGAACCCTATGAAAAGGGAAGATGTACGATCCCATATTGATGCCATCTTTGCGATACTTGAAGATGACGAGCCAGCCTATGACCCACGCAAAATTGTGAACCCGGAGGCGACCAAAATGTACTGGGGAGGAAGCCCAGACGACAAGAAGAAGTACAACAGACGTCTTCGCCGATCCGTACAGCAGAGCATGGAGTCAGTACCTAATCAAGATCCTGCAGTCATTCTACGCACAAGCTAATCGACATTTACAGGGACTTCCCAGAGTAACTCGCATGCTCCGTCAGGCTTAATACTAGGATTTTAGATGAAAACATCATGGGGCGTACTGGGCCAACATCAGGGGCATTGATCTGATTTACATGGCGTTGGGGGCCTGTGGTTTATGCTGAAATGACATGGTCTGAGGATTGGACCATTTCTTTAAAATGCAGTTGACTTGATTTACCGTGACCAGGTTGTGATACGTGTGGCACAATCAACACAAAGCTACTAGACATATGAGATACCAAGTCACTCTATTTCCTTGCCCCAGTGAAAACCTATCGATTTACTCTTGATTTGGGATTACGAAACCGCAGACCTTTCTATAATGAAGATGCTTTCTTCAAACACAAGGTGGATTGAGAGGCTCAGATATTCCACCGTTACCAGAATAAGTGATCGGCATAACTGTTTGCACTCTATGAACGCCATCCATCTATCCTCTAACGCCGATATTTGAATATAATGTACCCATTGCATCCGGATTTCCGTCAAAAGACAATATTTCGAATCTGTGTATGCGATTTCTTTCGTAACTCATGGTGCCATCGTTTCTCATGACCTCCTACTCTTGGGCTTCTTGTTTAGACGCTCCTGGGTTGGGTTATAGGGCGCCGCCACGCCTTGGTACCTCTCTTGCTTCCCTTCACCTCTGAATTCGTACATGCCGTTTGCGCCAATCGTTGCTGGTGTACCCTGGTTGGGGCGCGTGACTTGTTCGTTGTGAAGTTTGTCGAGGGAGTCACCGACCACAGCGTATTGCGACCAGTTGATGGGCGGGCAGCGAACCACATTTTGCGGCTGGGGAAGATTCGTCCATGCTGGTGGCTGGGTAGCGATGCGCTGCTTGGAGGACCCTTCACCGGGGTCTTGCTGATTGCCGCTGTCCTGACCGCTCATGGGTGTATCTTCATCGTCGCTGTCGCTATCGCCATCATCAGCAGGTGCGTTGATCTTGCCTGCGACAAGGTCTTTTATGAAAGCTTCAGGGTCCTGGACGGCTTCGTCTTTTGCGCGATTGAGGACCTGGATGTCGGCAGTGGCGCGCTGCCGCTGAATCTGTAGAATGGAAATCGCCGACTTGAGCGCAATGACGTCTGGGTTGGAATCAAAGGCTATTGGTTGAGGTGCAGGCGGTGGTATCGCAGCCTGGTCGGGCTGTGAATGTGTAAGGCTTGGACGACCGCCGGCGCCGGCGCTTGCAGTTGCGCTTGTAGCTTCAGTCGCGGGGCGTTGGGTAGGACGCAAGGGAGGTGTGATGGGGGAAACAGGCGGTCGGGTCGGAGAAGGGGGATTATTGCTGGGAGGGTTGTCGGCGTTGATTGTGAGGGCGGGCATGATTGAGTTGCGCCGCTGGAGAAATTGCTTTTGTTGACTCTGGCAAAGGTGTAAGTAAGCTCTTGCGCAAGTTGAGCGTGAGCTAGGTACCTAGGCACCGAAGAACGGAGACGTCACGGGAGAGAGAGCTCCGGATGACGGCGGAGGGGGATGGAAGTGTGAATGGTCCAATAGGAACAAGGACGTGGGACACAGGACCGAAAATGAGGGAAGTGAGAAGAGAAGTGGACGGGACGGGATCGGGACGCTTGGTGAAAGCAGCCCAGGACATGGAACGGATGTCAGGTGTCTCAACAAGGTAATCGATCGGGCTGTTGTGACCCCTCTGAAGAAGCAGCTTATGGCGGGGTCATCAGCCAAGTCTGATTAACTAAGGTAAGGTAAGGACAGGAAAGGAGCGGCTTTTGGATGTAACGTCAGATGCATACATGTTATGTACATACCTACCTAGGTAGCGGTCTATTTCTGTTGCAAAAGAATCTTGCAAGGGTTAAGCCAGTGCAACTACATATGCACAGATACATATCGAGACCAAAGCGCATGAATGTGACGAGTAGGTTTGTTTTGAGAGAAAGCGCCAGGGCGTCTCCATTTACTAGGGCATCGTGAGGTTTCTAGGCGTCTCAACCTCAGCTCAGCTCAGTGAGCCTGTGTCTCGGTGCATCAGCAAAAGAGTGGACCACAGCGACCTTAAAACCGTGCCCATGGATATCCATGGACAGATGGCTAGGATGAACCCTGTTGAGAGATCTCCATAATTATTTAACGATCGGACAAGATCTCGCGCCAGCTCCGATGCGAGTAAGCACAGACCATCCTATAATTTGGCCATCTGAGACATTCACTTCACTTCCGTTTCTCCAAAGGCACAAGCATAAACGAACAGGGACAAGCCAGCTCTTTTCGCTGCAGGGCACGCGTTCTCAGAGGGATATATGTATGCATGGTCTTACAGGATAAAAATGACGAGCTCTTGTCATACGTCTATATGCACTAAAGTGGGGTTGATATCACAAAGCTGCCTTAACAGGCTGAAATTGATTGTTATTCCCTCGAGACTCGAGAGATACAATGTCTCAGCTATGAAGACGTGAGGAGAGAGGCGATTCTTTGGTCTTTTTGACTGCGTATCAGCGCATACAGGAAAGAAGGATAGCTTTAAAGAGTTGAATAATAAGGAGAATGTCTGAGCACCCATGGAGGTCAAATCGGAGGCCTTTCTGAGGTCAACATGGCTTAAGGTCTAAGGACGTATGCATTATCTGGTCGTTACATGTTGAGCACTTGGGCGGGCACTTGCATCTTCGCCTCTTGCCACGCTCAGCTCGATGGCTAGGTAAGGATGGGTGACGTTTCTATCCCCCGGGTGCGAGCCAAGTCATCCATCCTCTTACCCAGTAGGTTCAACGTTGAACCGAGATTTGTCGATCATTTGGTCTCGACTCCCATTGTACCAAGCTCTTGGAAAGCCTCTGAACACAATGGATCTCAGACATGCTGCCGTATCCAAAAAAGAGCTCCAAAGTCAGACTTCTGGCTTGATGTTCGTGCGCCATCTCAGCCTTTGTGCAATGGCGGCCTTGCGCTCAGCCAATATGGCTTTGGCTTTGTCTTTGTGCACCAAGACACGGCATTTTCCAAGCCTTTGTAAAAGACGTTACTGGTAGTCAGGGGCATGGGAAATAAAAGTGGGAGACGATAAACTCTGCTGGGGACTTTGTAGAGCAATCCGAAAATGTCAGCCAACGGAGCACAACTCCTTTAGTGTCGTGCAGTAGTGAACTCTGTTAGCAAACACCATTATGAGCTAAGTAGGTACTTACCTATGTTAGTAGTTAGTAAATGATTTGCATCGCGAGGCTCAATTCAGCATGTGCTTCATCAAGATGATGGTTGTTGACTTTTCAAAAGCTTGACAATCTGATCGACACCTCGAATGCCATGAATACCCGTATGCCGCATAATTAATTGCTTTTTCTGTACCACTTGATCTAAGGTCCAGCTAGCCAGCCACCCAAACATCAACGTGAGATGCTGCAGATTTCCGGTCTGGTTAATGATCGTCAGTAGAGGCGTTTAACACTTTTGGGCTATTAAAAAACGGTATCCTCGGGTTGAGAAGATACTCTACACTTTGACGCCTTTACTAAGACACGGCCTCGCAACAAGAACCAGATCAGCAAACGGTGCCTCGGCATTCAGCACTAGCATATCATTTTCTTACAGGGCAAATCATCTGTTGAACTCGCCGTCGAAGCCACCAACCTACAAACATCCGGAGACAGCTTCGACTACTGCAGAGACCAAAACAAAGCCACAAGGTCTCGCCGTTGTATCGTCCCGCAAGAGGGTCCCCGGCTTCATAGCAACGCACATCCAATCAGAAGCCCAAGTGAGCAATTTTCGTGTTGGGCACTCCAGCTCGACATAGAACCTAGACCAAGATTGGATATCGTAGACCAGTTTGTGAGGGTGTGATGGAGTCGAAGTGACGCTGGAGGCTTGTCACAAGGATGGATGGATGGATGGGTAAGGTAATGCAATGCAATGCACGTCAAGTACCTCTGCTTGTACTATTGGACGCTGCCAAGGTTGATTATTGGTTTTCCTTCTTATGCTATGGAACAAGGTCAGTACTTTTGGATAGCTGAAGGGTATGTGACTCTGCAGCTCTTACTTGAAATCCCCTCTACCCCGTGATTTACGACCATACCCTCTTCCATCTCTCCGACTTTGACATCTCCATCATCCATCGCTCATTCTCTCAACCCGAGAAATACCTCTTATAGTTTCCCTTGCCGCTCCTTTTCTTGTTTCTTCCTCTTCCAGAAGCAATAGTTCTACTTTACATTCAATCTATCGGGCGATCCTTTAGCTGCCGTCGGCAGTGCTTCCATTTATGCTGTGCACGACTCGCGCACTTGCATCATCCTGCCACTACCGCCGTTGACGTCCAACGCCAAAGGTTTGGGGCCACACAATCATCGCTGTTCCATCTGTTCCTGCATTTGCCAGTATCGGATTTCAGAATTCCTGCCAAGGGAGAATACTTCCTACGACCTCGAGACCTCTAGGGGCGACATCACCAAGATCACCAGCACCACATGGTTGAGGACTATGCCTAATCTAGATACGCCCGGCCTCTCAAAATATTCATTTATTCAAGGCATATCCTGAAAATACCGGGTGCCATATCCTCCCTTCACAGGCCTATACAGGCCGTTGGATCTTTTAACCCGACCGACCGCTTGGCCTATACATCAAAGACCCTCCACTAATCCATATCACTTATCAAATTTCCAAGTTGACTGTTGAAATACACTCAGCTTGTTGGTTCTTACGAGCCTCACATACATAAAATCATGTCATCTTCTACCAGATCAGCCACAGACACACTTGTCAGTCCCAGGTCATCAGCTTTCATACCACGCCACCCACAATCTGAATATGACCCGTCTCTCTGTGGAAACGATAGACCAAGGACTTCCATGTCATCAACAGACACGAGAAAGTCCAGAAAGGAGAAATCACGATGGTTCACTCAGGTCAAGGATTGGTTATCAGTGGCCGAGCCATCAGCGCAAGCCATGAAGGAACAAAAGAAGAACACATACAGACGGCACAATATCGACATGAAGGATCCTCAAGCGGCAATCAAGCTGCATTTGCCTATTGGCAAAATACCCGACAACGCCATCACTTCGACACGAGGACCCAGCCCCGAGAAGGCACTTGAGCGTGCACGGCAGCAACGAGAAGAGACGCAGTCATATTCAGGTCTCAGTCAAGCGTCTCACTCGGTCCCGAGTAGTATCAGTACCATCCCCAGTGCCAAGGAGTACAACCCTGTTACTCCTTGGGACAATTGAGGTCAGAAACAGTATCTTTTAATGGAGTAATGTGTAACGATGTATGAAATAAGGAGATTGGGATTGGGATCTATACGCTGGTTACTTTCCTCCGTCGTAGATGCTAGAGGTTCATATGGAATGGGGTCAAAAACGAGAGATACAGAGATACCCTGTCACGAATGCGGGAAGATGGATGATTTCTAGCGTACTTATTGTCACTCTTCAATTCGCTGCTCACGATACGGACTTGATAAATAATGTTGGTCGTATGGCTTTGATGCTATCATTACTCTTGCCAAGAAGTGATAATTCCTCCAAGACACCTGAGAGGTATGGACACTTGAGACCTGAGAAATCAAGCACGGGCACCCTAGAGTACGTAGTACTAAGCACCTCCGTGTCCATCATCTCAGTCAATGAACGATATGAACGTCTCATAAACAAGACTTTGATTAAGTATTTGCCGCCATGGACGCAGTAGAAAAAAGGTGGACTTGTAGTGAATTTATTTTGTGAGATATTCTTGATTATTGTGTTGTGATGTTGTACCACCGTCATTGGGGACACCAACCTACAGGCGGAATGATTGCGTGGTAACTTACAAGATGGCAAATGCCGAGAAGAGTCGGGGAGCCGACTGATTACATATTATTTAATACTAAGTTAAAGCCGTAACAAGAAGTCCATCATATGATCTGAAGCATGCATGTGATGGTAAATGATGCACGGAACTCAAGGTACCTACCTTATCCTTCACCAAGTCATTTTACGACGCATCATTGCGATCTTCCTCCCTTACGATGATGGCCAACTCAATTGCTGCCCTGTTTTTGCAACCGGAAACACAAACTAAAACTCTTGATCAAGTGGCCATGCCAAACCGCAATTGTTTTGGGGAAAAGCCAAGCTTCAGCTCCAAGCTCTATCTCCCGGAAGCTTGTGTCCGCACTAGTACTCCCTGGCGAGCTTTTAACGATGATGATTGGCCATGTTGAATCCGGGAGCTTAAATGGCTGGCCTATGACGTATTCTACTTTTTAGCCTCTTCATCATGGATTAGCATACGTTAGCAGCTGGTCCATGGGGTTTATATAGAACCCAGGGACAAGTTTGAGATTAAGGGAATCATCTGAAATTGAACGGGCTTTTTTCTATGAATGGTGTCTTGCGTGTGTCACTAGCGATTGATTTCTGACAGAATAGTTCACTCATATTCACATCTTTCTCTCACTCACCTACATACACTCTTACACAGAGACCATCCATCAGCAGCAGAGGCCATCGATCAACTGAGAAACACACAATAAACCCACTCCCACAATGCCTCTATTCTCATCCCCAAAAGACTCAAGCGAAGACGGACCAAACGGTACAAATGGATCTGCTCGTATCAACGACCCCGAGGAGGGTGAACAGGCTGCGCCAGATGAGCACACTCGACTACTCCCAAACCGCGTCAACTCAACTCAGCCTGGCCTACTCGCCCCCGATGATCCCGCAGTCTCGCCCTATAACCTCTGGAGCATCCGAGCTCTGCGATACTTGACAATTGCTTTTACCCTCATGACGCTCGTTTGGTGGATTCTGCTTCTTGTCTCTACTTTTGTGACACCCCCTGGTATTGGAACTCGTGGCAGCCCTTGGTTTGCTTTCGGATTCGCGACATGGACACTTGCGAATCTCATCTTTACACTTCTTTTCTTCGAGGTGCCATCCAAGTCTGTCAGGATTCTTACCATCTTCATTTCTGTAAGTCTGCACAACTGACACTACTGTATTTGGCCACGCTTACTGACACTACACATAGGGCGTTATACTCCTTGACATGGTTCTCATCTTGTCCGTTCAAAAGACTCGATATGAAGAGGGCTGGGTCGGTGCTGCCACTGTCATCTGGGCACTACTCACCAGTCTCTGGACTCTGGTGGTTGATCGAACTGTCAAATGGGGCAAGGCTGAGGAAGAGCAACGCTTGACAGGTCGGGCTGAGACGAGACGAACCTTGTTCGAATGGTCTGAGGTCATGATTTCAACGGTCGCCTACGCCATCCTGTCAGTGGCCGTATTCCTCATCACTTTAACTATCATCCTACGAGCCCTCGACGCTGGTGTGCCACACCCAGGAAAGCTGTATCCGGTTGATAACGGCAAATATCGCATTCATGTTTACTGCCACGGCAACAAGACTGACTCCAAGGGCAATGATCTCCCCACCGTATTGTTCGAAGCCGGCGAACGAACCGTAGAATACGACTTCTGGGGCTTTGCGGATAACGCCGTCAAGAACGGTTCCATTTCACGATACTGCTTCGCCGATCGACCTGGCTACGGGTGGTCAGATAACGCACCATCTCCGTCGTCAGCAGGCTTCGTGGTTGATACCCTCGGTGAGGCACTGGCTGGTGCTGGTGAGAGCGGACCATGGATACTCGCAAGTGCTGGAATCGGATCGATTTATTCAAGAGTCTTCTCAGCCCGCCACGGAGACCACATCAAAGGTCTGCTCCTTGTCGATCCCCTACATGAGGATCTTCTTGACGACGTTGCGTCACCCGGCCGAGGATTCGTTCTCTGGCTCTGGGGCGTTATCTCCCCGCTCGGCCTGGACCGAATCCCCGGTGCCATCTTCCGTGGACGAACAAGCCGCGACCGAGTATACGGACGATCGGCCCAGCAGAATGGAAAGTTCATCTTTGCCAAACTGCAGGAGAGTCTGGTCGCCGGTTCGTTCACTCGGCGAGATGCGCTGACCAGCCGTCAGATCCAGGACAAGGATACGCCGCTTGTTGTTATTAGCTCCGGCAAGCATATCAAGGATAGCCATACATGGGAGAAGAAACAGCGAGACCTGACCAAGTTGACCAAGAACCTCAAGAACTGGGACATCGTCGATGGAGCACCCCATGAGGTTTGGAGGACTTTTGAGGGCCGACAGAAGATTGAAAAGAGACTCAAGGAGCTAGTGCATGCTTGAGAATGTTGGAAATTTGATGATAATGTTTGTAACCTCGTCCAGACGCTACACACACACGGCCGAGCCCGCACGTGCCTTGTCTATCAGCATCTGGAGACCTCGAGGATGATGCCAGGGTTGATATGATGCTCATGAGACTGGGGGTTGACGGGAGACTTGTGGAGCATTTTTCAAGAATCGGATTGACTGCGTGTAGGTATGTGTGCATGAGCAGCAGCAATGCGCGGCTTGGCTTTTCTGATGCACACCTTGAAACGAGAAGAATGTTTTTATGGCTTCACTCTGTTTTGTTATCACCGGCAGTTAGCTATAGCATGTATACGTATAACTTTAATTTATTTCGTTAATCCAAATACCAATCTAGCGATACATAACGTGAAGCCGAAGGCTGGCAAGCAAGATGACACAACAAGAGTGTTTTGATTTATAGTTAGGTATTGCGTCACAACATTTCAGTTTATCGCTTTGACACTGGCCTCAATCTCCAGATACCGATGCTACACACACCATCAAGGCGATTGCCATAAGATGGTCATCCACCTCCATAGTATATAGCCCTCTTATTCGACTTCACACATTTTCTGTACAGTTGTCTAGTGCATGGCTTGTGTTGGCGTTTCTTGGACGTGGCCCCCCTAATCCTCCACACCTCCACGTGATAAGATCTTCATCATAGCAATTTCCAATACGGCAAGGTTATCTGCAGTAGCGTACTGTGAAAGAAGGAATCTGACTGTGCTTTCCTCGATCCTCTAGTGAGACGATAAATCTCCTCTCCCTCTTAAATGTCTCTCTGCTGATAGTCAGCCTGTTTCGTTTCCGGGCTTGAAGGGCGAATCTGGGGATTGGAATGACCTCATAACCTCACCGTCCCTCAGATGGTGAGAAACAAGGTAGTGCTGGTGCTCAAGAGACTAACTAATAAGGCAATAAGCCGTGCTATGTCCATTGCACAAGCAGGGCCAGCTTTGACCATTCACCTACCTAGTGCTGCAGCTCCCAGTTAGAGGCTCAGGCTGACTTCAGGCGGAGACATTTCCAGCAACGCCCAGTGGACAAGCATGGGTTCAGACTTGTCACTTTTTGAGTCAAGGATCATAATAGTTACTATACCTATCCGTACAGGTCCTACAGTAACCTAGTTGAGAGGTGAGGCATGTACTGTAATTTCTGACTCCATATTGAAAACGACACACACGAAGTTGCTCGAGTGACATCCTTGGGGATGGACCCTAATATTTGCTGACGATATGGCATTGTTGTTTCTGGCCCCTCCTCCTTTCTTCTTCTTCTTCTTCTTCCCTGAGAAACATCCAGCGGTTGAAGGGGGGGGGGGGAGGACTGTAGACCTCGAAGTAAAAATAGTATCTATGAACTGCCTTGAGAGATGTGTTAGTACAGAAAAAGTGCCTAATAACGACCCAATATCAATCCTTCAAGGGCTGTGCTGGCGGAGACATGCATATAGTAGGTATGTAGCTACACCTGCACCTGAACAAGTGAAGGATGGAAGCAAGATTCGAAACAATGGATTCACCGTTTATTTTTATTCTAGTGTGAATGGATCTCACTAAATATCATGTTCCTCGGATTCAGACGTGGATCCTCATCGCCTGGAAATTGCAGTAAATTAATATTTCGATGTATTCAGACGCCCCTAATACAAACAGGGCCCACCTGGACTCCATCCCCCATTAGAGCCCACCAGCATCTCACATTTCGTTCGTTGGACTGTGTCAAGCCCAGCATCTGCATAAGGCAACGGTCCCTTGTATGGATTGGTCTGCTGCACGCACGCACGCACGCACGCACGCACTGCGCGCATTGGCGATTGTCATCGACTCGATGTACTTTTGTTCCTCGACTGGGTCTATGAACCAAATCATTCTTTCATCTTCTCATGTGCTCGAATCTCAAGTCCACCCTGTGACTAGACTATCTGTTGGACCGTAGCTGATGCTGCTATCCGGTCGCCCAGGTACTAGTGCCCAGTTTGTCCCTCCTGAGACCATTTTCAGTTAGCCTCGTCCCTTATTTGGAGCTGATCTGGCGTTGAATCTGCCGCCCAGTCTCATCTAGGCACTGTACCAATAGCCCCCTCCGCCAAGGTTGCCTCCACTGGTACCCGACCTTTGCCCCTAGGTAGCAGTAAATGTGTAAGGTAGTAAGTAGAGTAAGGTCCTGAATGTCCAGGTCGAATGCTTCAATCTAAAAGTATCTGACCTCTAATCCCCTATTGCAGCACACGCTGGAGGTACCTCTTCTCCAAGTGTCTAGGTATCCTTGAGCCCTGGGCTCTCCACCACAACTGCCCTCAGCTCCCATACCGCTAGGCGCCTTCTACTCTGCTGTTACCTCCATATTCTACTCCATACACCGTATCCATACCTCTCTCACTTTACATCCATACCTTAGTACCTTACCTTACACTCTCACGACAGGCTTCGACTTTTATCTCCCACGCTCCTTCATCCCACGCTGCCGCAGACGCGCTGTGCCGCGCTTGTATCGATCGCATCTTCTTCCATTGTCTCTTTTTTTCCCTTCTCCGCTTCAGCCTTACCTGTCTACCTAGATACGGTGCAGTACCTGCTCCAGCCTCATTTAAGGTACAACTAGGCTAGGTCGATCGGGTCTTGGTTGTCTTGTGCCGCACCACACTGCATCGCTTCCTCGCTGCCACCGACTTGCTCCTCCTGCCGCCTCTCATCATCCCAGTCCGAACTGGGCGGGCTTATTGTTCGACTGTCACGCGAACACCAGATATTTTATATCCCCCAAACGATACAGCATCTCGCCGTGTTCGATTAGTCGTCCGACTTGGCCAATTGGTCCTGATCAAGTCCGTGTTGCTGCCGTCGTTACTTTCCTCTCAGCTGGTGCTGATGCCGACCGCTGCAAACGCCTATCGACCCGTGCTGGAAATTTGGTCTCGATAGGCCATTCGTGCTTGACGGGTTTGGAGCAAGGAGGGGGAATTGTGTTATAGCGACGTCCTGCATTGCTTTCACGATGGCGTCGAGCTACGACGACGCCATGCTCGGCGAGCATGGCCATGGCCATGGCGACCACTCCCACGATTATCACGCCCAGGACATGCCCCCGCATGCCGATTCAAACTGGCAGAACGGTGGTCAAATATACAGAACTCGCACACCCGACAACGGCAACTATCGACCGCGGCCACCCGCATCCGCCCCAGGTACACCGAATCCCCCAGGATGGGCTGAGGACCAGCCGCCCCGCAAAAGTGCTGAGCGGAACAGATCGCGAGGTCGAAGTGGAAGATCCGCCAGCGGACAGACAAGGACGTGCCAGGCGTGTGGCGAGCCCTTGACGGGTCAGTTTGTGCGAGCTCTTGATGGAACATTTCATCTTGATTGCTTCAAGTGCCAGGTGCGAGCCCCCAGGCCGGCCCTGTTCTAATCGATCACGGCCAGATACTAATCTTTGACTAATAGGATTGCGGGGAGATTGTGGCCTCAAAATTCTTCCCTGCCGAAGACGAAAATGGCCGGGGACAATATCCTCTGTGCGAAACCGATTACTTTCGTCGACTTGGCCTCCTTTGCTACCAGTGCGGGGGAGCGCTCCGCGGCTCCTATATCACGGCCCTAGACCGAAAGTACCACGTCGATCATTTTACTTGCTCATTATGTTCAACAATATTCGGCGCTCAGGATAGCTATTACGAACATGACGGAAACGTCTACTGCCATTATCATTATTCTACACAGTTCGCGCAGCAGTGCAATGGCTGCCAGACAGCCATTCTAAAGCAGTTTGTCGAGATCTTCAGAAATGGCCAAAACCAGCATTGGCACCCCGAGTGCTACATGATTCACAAATTCTGGAATGTGCGGTTAGCGCAACCTACGGATGCGCGACCCGCGCTCGAAAGTTCGGACGATGCTGCGGGCAGAGACCTTATCCGTGTGGAGGAAGAGCGCATGGAAGAGAAGGTGTTCCGTATATGGAGCGTCCTGTCCACTTTCGAAGAGTCCTCTGCTGCTTGCATATCTGACATGCTGCTTCATGTCAGCAATGGCTCATATGTTGAGGGTGTCTTTGTTGCCAAGCGCTTCATCTGGCACGTTGAGATATTGTTCCAGTCAGCAGATCGCCTAGATGAGACTATGGTTGGCTTGAACGAAAAAGGTACAGTCAAACTCTGAATATGAAATGCACGAGATCTGACTTTCTGCTTAGGGATGTCATACGGGCGAGAAGCCAAACTATTATGCAAGAAGATCGTTTCCTTCTTCTCTCTCCTTTCCAAGACACAAGACAACGGTACTCACAAACTCGGTGTCACACAAGAGCTGCTGTCCCTCGTCACAGGTCTTGCCCATTATCTCAAACTTTTAATTCGAATCTGCCTTCAGGGTGCCCTCCGTCTCGAGCGCGAAGCTAGCGCATCCACAGGCCTGTATCAGTTCCTGGACGATTTGAGCGACCTTGACGCAATAAAGAACGATGACGGTCAGCTGTCGGTGACTGCAAGCGGCGGAAAGCTCTCTGCCAACGACTCTGACCACTGCTCTCTTTGCCACAGGTCTGTCGAGGACGAGTGTGCCAAGAATGGCGACCTGAGGTGGCACCTGAACTGTGTTAAATGCACGAGGTGCGGGCGAGATGTTGGACGATCGTTACAAGAGGCTTGTCTCAATGCATTGGATCGAAAGATATACTGCACCAACTGTGCTGGAGCCAACGCTTTACCACTCGAGCACGTCTCAAAACTGCAGCAATATGTTTTTCTACTTCGAGTCGCCTTGGCTCGGCTGTTGGATATTCTGAAAGCTAATGGAACTCTCCCGCGATCGAAAGATGACAACGATAATAACGGGTACGGTACAGGCGATGGTCAGGGAAGTGACCCGAGGTCAAGAGGAGGAGACTCACAGTCACGTGGACCCGGTGGCAGCAAACGAGAGTCGTCTTATGAGAACACTCTTAATGATGTACGCAGGCTACGCAGTACGCGACTGGATAGACACCTGTCGTCTAGTGCTCGACAAGCCCGAAGCTCTCGAGTAATGGACACTGATGGCAAGGGCCCTCGCCCAGGCTCGTCTGGCGATGCTGGGCAAGGCCACGGTGCACAAGGCTCGACCGACATAATGTTTGGACAAAATGATGGTATCACTTTGGATGATATCTCAAGGATAGTTGCTGTCGAACAGTCTCGAGATCTGCAGCAGAAAGCACCACAGCCCTTTCAAGATCGATCGCTAGATGCATCTTCTTCGAACCAGGGTCATCTGCGGACGCAGTCAGCCGACCGAGAGCGTGCCGAAACAGTGCAAGAGCGAATTGGGCGAAGATTTTTCTCTGAACTCTCTGGTCTCGAGTACTTCAACGTTCGCCATCTTGCCGTTCTCACCATGCAGCCCATGATTGAGCAAGAATTCTCACTGGAAGAACTACTGAGCTTCATTGAGTCGCGTAAACAGGGGGCGAGTATCTGGAAGAATATCGGAAAAGCCTTTAAGAATGATAAGAACAAGAACGTCAAGAAGAAGGGTGTGTTCGGCGTACCTCTCGAGATAATCATCGAAAGGGATGGTGCGGAATCGACAGACGGTGTTGGTCCGGGCACGCTTCGAATCCCAGCTGTTATCGATGACATTGTATCGTCGATGCGAAAGATGGATCTCTCGGTTGAGGGCGTGTTCCGAAAGAATGGCAACATCAAGAAGCAGCAAGGCCTGGTGGATACCATCAACGCTGAAGGTTGTGACGTGGTCAACTTTATGGAACAGCCCGTCGTTCAGCTTGCTGCGCTTCTCAAACGTTACCTGCGAGATCTACCAGATCCGCTCATGACTCACAAGTTATACAGGCTATGGATCAGTGCAGCCAAGATTTCGGACCCTGAGAAGAGAAAGCGGTGCCTGCATTTGACCTGCTGTCTCTTACCAAAGAGCCACCGAGACTGTCTTGAGATTCTGTTCAGTTTCCTGAAGTGGGCCGGAACGTTTCACCAGCTGGATGAAGACCTTGGTTCTAAGATGGATACGAGAAATCTTGCCACTGTTATTGCGCCCAATATCCTAACAAATCCCAACAGGGCACCTGCCTTAGATAGCGAGGCTATGTACGTTATTGATGCCGTGGAAATGATGATTACACATATCGAGGAAATGTGCCAGGTAAGAATCGGCCTTCTTTAAGGCTGTGGCCATTATGTTGACCTTTTCTAGGTTCCGGATGAGATCCTTGGCCTCATGAACGACCCTTATATCTTTACCAACAGTGGAGACCTCACGACGAAGGATATTCTGAAGCGATTCCAAGATCGACGTGGACAGATTTCTATTGCTGATGTGAACGAGGTCTACAACCGTCAGGATAACTCCACCCGACCACCAGCTCGGCGAGTAGAAACTGACCCAGCAGTTTGGCAGGGTGAAGCCACTGTTCGCACGATACAAGACCCTTCAATGCCTAACCCCAACAATGGGCATGGAACTCCCCCGGCGCGGTTCCGAGGACGTAACGATTTGGGCAATGCTTCGCCTTATGGGGTCAACCAGTTCAACCAGTCGGACAGTCAGCTCGATAGCGCCGAGCACAGCAGGAGGCGAGAATGGCGTAACTCTGGTATGGGACGTCAAGGCAGCGGACTTGGTGTGTCCGGCAACTCATGATACTTGTCTTTTACAATGATATTCTTGATTACAGCTGGGCCTGGAAACGCCCAGCGTCAAGCTTCGTTTCGTTATTCTACATGCAGTTCAGGAGGTATGATTTGGGAGTAGAGAGTTATTTGCATAGTCGACGGCGTTCCTCTTCGCTTCTTCCTCAGGCTTATATATGCTACCTATATCAGAGCATACAACTGTCGAACAAACAGGAAAAGAGCATTTTACCAATCACAAAATCCTTGGCATTCATCGTTTTCTACACCACACGACACGACAACCCTGGTAGTTTTCTTTTTCTTTCTTCTAGGAAGCTGAGATGATGATCTCGCTCCTATTGCTATTCCTTTCTCGACACTCAACTCCATGTCATGTTCTCTCCGAGCTCCCATCACCTAAATAGCATGAGAGATACATGTCTGCCAATGCCATTTTCTCTTGGGTTTAGTGTTTGTTCTTTGGGCAGGGGGAGGGCTGGAGGTCAATACCTTTTTTCTTACGAAACAAAAAGGGGCTCCAAGAAAGGGTGTTGTTATGTTTTCTTTTTCTCTTCTTCTTTCTATCTACGGTGCTCTTTCTATCTTCTTCTATACCTGAGTTGGATGGAGTAAACCATGTTAGCGGGTTGATTCCCATTGGAGTGTTGAGACCGGGCAAGGCGAGGTGAAGCGAGGCGAGATCAAGATGAAGAGGGTCATTGACTCCTCGTGCAAAATAAAAAATGCATGCGTGTGTGCTGGGTCAGATGTGAGGATGCAAACTACCTTAGTTTATGTTGGCTTCATTCTGGGATCAGATGGGATCTTGGTCACGCATTTAAGTGATGACAAGCGAGATAGGAACAATAGATTATGTTCCGTTTGGATACTGACGATTGAACGACTGGACCTTGGTCTTATCTGCTTAGATATAGCTGGAATTGTTCTGTTCAAATCATGGAATCTGGCGCTATATTATACGACACTATATTCCAACTAAACGTTAAGCTACTAACTTTGAACAATGTCACGCTAGTGTGTCTTGTTGGGCGAGACTGAAAATGTACTTGAAGCTGAATCTTCGTAGACTAAACGATATATAATTAAAGATATCACATATTGAATATTTATGCCGAAATATGCTGTTCGTGGCCGGATATGAAGTTTTTTACCACATTCGCCTCTCTCTGTCTGTCTCTCTCTCTCTGTCTCTCTCTCTCTCTTCCTTTAGATACGAGCACCCTCTTATTCATTTCTCTCATTACTAGTAAGATTACGCCTTGGCAGCGGCAGCAGCCGCCTTGTCCTGCTCGAGGAACCAGTTCACGCCACGATCGATGCCCTCCTTCAAGGACCAGACAGGCTGGTAGCGCAGAGCTCGCTTGGCCTTGTTGATGTTGTAGTAGCGGGTCATGCAGCTCATGATGATAGACTTGCGAGTGAGTGTGGGGGTATTTCCGAGAATGTTGGCGAGAACCTCACTGACATAGCCGATGGCGATGCCGACCTCGCGGTTGAGACCCCAATTGCCTTCCGTACCCTTATCATAGCCGGCGGCACGCCAGATGGCACGGGCAAAGTCCCAGAAGTAAACGGGTGTGTCGTTTGTGATGAAGAAAGCCTCGCCGTCGACCCGCTCATGATCAAGGGGGATAGTGGGAGAGGCAGCGGTGGCGAGGAGGAGCTGCGCAGCGAGAAGGTGGGCATGGGCGACGTTGCCGACATAGGTGAAGTCGAAGAGGTTCTCGTTGGCGCCGACTTGAATTGTGTGCTTGCCGCGCTTGTAGGCGTTGAGAATGCCTGCGAGAGTCTGGACGTCGCCTTCGCCAAAGATACCAGCGGGGCGGATGGAGGTCGTGAGAAGCTTACAGCCCTCCTGGCGGTTGGCCTTGAGAACGATCTCTTCTGCTTGTGCCTGCGGGTAGTACCTTGTTAGCGAACAGTCTGGAACGATCTGAGTGTGGCGTGAGCAAACCTTGGTCTCTGAATAATACTCAGTCTGCGCCTCCCCGCGAATCAAAGGCCACCTCTCGTCAGCGTTGAGCAGATCAGTAACGTTGTCGCTGATGACACTGGCAGAGCTTGTGTACACAAGAACCTTGACACCCGTCTTTTGGCAGGCGTCGACAACAGCCTGTGTACCATCAACGTTGACCTTCTTGAACACATCATGGCCGATATTGGGGTTGACAGCAACAGGAGAGGCTGTGTGGATGACAACGTCGGGCTTGAGCTCCTCGAATAGAGATAGAAGCCTCTCGGGGTCGGTGATGTCGCATTCTAGGTACTCGGCCTCGGGATTGCGATTGCGCTCGCATCGTAAGTCGATGCCGATAGTGGCAGTGGTTGTCCATTGCTCAAGGGCCTGGTTGACAATGTGATGGCCTAGAAAGCCATTGCCGCCAATGACGACAACTCTCCCGAGAGGACCTCTAGATTTCGTCTTTTCAGCCATCGTCAGTGGTGTGTGTCTGCTCTGCCTGCGTATGTTGTGAGAGTGCGGTAGCAGTAGGAGTCGCCCGAGGAGGTGGGAAGTATAAGCCAGAGAGAGAGAGTCTCTAGGTTGATAATATCCTGGGGTACGGCCACTGTAGGGATAGAGCTAATTTGGGGGTGAGAGCAGGGGTCCTCTTCTGTGTGGCTGATATCTTAGGCTAATGGGAATATGGTGGGGGTTGTAGCACCTCCACAACCTTAGATGCCTACTGTAGCAACCAATCAGTGGATCAGCTCCTTAAATCTTCAGCGGCTTCATCAACTAAGTGACCTCTCTGTACGTGTACGGCGTGAATCGATTATCGTGTGTCACGAGACTTCACTTCTCCTCCCTCCCTCTCTCTCTTTACTCTCTCGCCTTTCCTAATTCCTCAGGAATACCATAAGCACTCTTCTTGTTTCCTGTTCTCTTTTTGCCCACCTACAACTTCATTCCATATACCTTCACCCTTGTCTCACCTGGCTCGTGCTCTCTTTAACTTGCTATTTTGGACCCCTTTGGATATAAACAACATCCAATATCGACCTTGGGAGCAACATTTCCTCTTCTCTTGGGAAACAGTGTTTTTCGGCGAGAAGCAGTCGACATGCTTTACTGGCATTCAAATCATGGCAAGGAACAGCTCGGACGGGGTAGAGATTCTTGTCCACATCACAGCACCAAGTCGAGCAACCGATGATGTTTCATATCGACAACTTGCCCAAGCTTACCTAGCCTTTGAGCCTCACGGGCGCACGCAACTACCTGTGATAGATTCGCAGACAGCTGAGGAACAACAGCGTGTGCCAGAAGGATATCAAGGAGCGCCATCACCAAGTCAGACCAGGGTAACAACTTCGTTTGGACGATCATTTGAGATCACATCCCAGGATCTAAGTTTCGAAGGAGCTATAGACAATCGATCATCACCATGTCTACAGCGTGAGGCATTGGCTCGGGGTGCGATCCCCTCATCAGGCCATACTGGTTTCGGGTCAATCAACTCCTGGTGGTGTGCGCCTGCGAGTCAAATCAGTGACTCGTATCCCATGCCAGATGCTGCGCTCTTGGACGTTTCACCGTCACGTATACTACAGAGCTACGTCCGAAGAACTCAGTCATCGCAGGAACCATATTCGTCGCCAACGGCGCATAAGAAGCGTCCTCCGGTACCAGAGTTTGGACACGGTGTTGAAATTCCCTCCTCCCTACCACCTCACAGTCAAGGAGAAACTTGGCCTCTCGGGGCCTCTGAAGTCACAGATATCGTACCTACGACACCACAAGCAGACAAAGCAGCAGTGGTTCCCATACCCTCGGCGAATACAGAGGTGATAGCCTTCGAGCATTTGGCCCCGAATATAACTCATGTTTCTGGCAGTGTGGTTAGCAGCCACTCACCAGCTCTATCCCCTCGTGCAGGGTCAGAACCCCCACTATCAAAACGATCCAAGATTGGACAATTGGAGCATGGTGATCTCGTCAGAAGCTCTAGCGATACAGGGCCAGCTCTATCAACGAGAAACTCGCAGGGAGACCAAGTCAGCAATAGCTTGGAAATCCGGCCACCATCGCCACCCGTGGGTGTTGACGACATTGATCCTGCAGATCTGATATCTGAGAAGCTCGCGAAACTCGCCCGCGATCTGTCGTCGAGATATCGTCCGACGACAAACCGCGATATCGAAGCGTTCGAACGAGGATACTGGCTTATCAACTGCAGTGGCTGGGACCCAGATGTCCGCTTTGATACTTGGGTTTTCCTCGCTAATTATCTCAAGAGTGGTTTGGCGGGTTGGGGAACCTGGTGCCGTAGAGACAAAACCCACGACTGGATACGCCTGTATTGCTGGGGCCATGTCGCGAAACATACTTACTTGCTTTTGTACCTTGCAAGTGGAAGACAGGTCAAGACAAGTGGTGCGAAGTGGTACGGAGCAGATGGTGAAGTTGCTCTGGAAATCCCGCCTTATGAGAAGCAGGGATAAGTCAGAGGACTGTTCGCACCATGTTTCAGTTTGGATATTTCACTCGACTTGGCATTTTGGGCTACTTGGATATTTCGTATCATAAGCGAGGCGTTTGTCGGTTCTTTTCCCTGCTTCTTTGGTGTAGATAACGGTTGCCATCAATCATCGCAACTAGATAGAGCTGCAAAGCTTGGTCCTTCGACGTTAAAAGGCGACACAGATAGACGAAACGCACGTTGTACGAGCCTTTGATTATTAACTATTCCCAAGTGACTGCCAGCTCAGCTGAGTTTGGGATGTGTCATGTCTTAACCAGGGCCGTCGTACCCTACACGATCCAGTACAAACACAAACAAGAACAAAAATAGACAAAAACCAGACCAGACAAAGCCCCCGTTACCATTCCCTTGACCCCCCCAGCCCTTTATGATCAGTACCATACCATAAATAGATCATAAACACCTTGGATTCCTACACTTGCACAACAGCGATCACTCACGAAACAGTCCTTTGTACATAGAATTTCTCTCTAATCTAAGTGGAAGCCCCCCATAATCGGTTCCCTAGGCAAGTCCAGTTTCCTGGATGACCTTTGCGCGCGCGTCAAGCTTCTCGATCTCGGCCTTGTACTTGACAGATGAATCAGCGGCGCGTTGCTCATATAGGGCCTTCTCAGTAGGGGTCACGTCCTTCCAGGACTCGCCTATTTCTTTGAACTTGGTCTGGCTACTCTCAGCATGGCTTTTGTTCCAATTATCGATAAGGTAGAGGGAATAAGAGCCTGTAGGACGCAGGGGCAGACGCTCATCTGAGATTGGCTTGACAGGCTTGCCAGTTAGGAAAGCGAGGCGGCGGCGGGCTTTGTTAGCCAAGTAAATGCGCGCCGGCTCATGAGTCTCAACCCAAGCTTTATAAGTCGCGAGATTCTTCTGGCGGTTGGCAACGGCCCTGCTATGGAGTTCCTTCAACTTTGTGTTAGCTCGTTCAGGAAAGGGAGGGGGAAAGGGCGGGACGCACTTGTTGCTCGGATTCGGTCAGTTGACGGAACTTCTCAGACAGCTCAGTCATCTGCTGGGTGATTCCACCAGCTCCTGAGAGGTTCCCTTGGTTCTCAGACGTGAAAAGGGTCCAAGTGCTGGCTGGAAGCATAGCCAGCTTGTCTTTGAGCGCCCATTTCTTGAGCTCCCGGATCTCGAGCTTCTTGGCCTTCTCTGGATCAACCTCTTTCTTGGCCTTCTTGGGCTTTGGCGCAGTAGCCTTGGGGTTAGACTTCGCCTTAGTCTGGGACTTGGACTTGCTATCAGTCGCTTTAGACTTGGATTTGGTGGTGAGGGTAGCCTTCTTAGTGGTGGTGGTGGTCGTCTTCTTGGCGGCCTTCTTATCGCCGGAGGCAGGAGAGGGGGACCATGCTGAGACGGTGAAGCTTCGGATGGGGAGCGCAATCTTTGTGGCCGACTGGCGACAGAGCAATTGAGCGGCAGAGGGAGCAGAAGCAGAAAGGCGGGCTGTCTGAGCGCGATGGACGGCGGCCCGGCCCACGGAAGTGAGCATTTTGGTGATTGTTACGGTTGATTTGGAGAGAGTTGATCTGAGCGAAGCGATTTATAGTGGCGGCGGCGATTAACTGCAAGGCTGAGTTTGTGTACGGTGAGGAATTGGCCTAGTCGAGATGAGGCTGATGGTGTTGACCTAAGGTAGACAGACAGTGCCTACCTCATGTTTTGCGCTTTGCGGGCGGGCAGTTTCTAATTCCAGTGCCGGCCTTGGAAGGTGGGCAGGTGGGCAGGTGCGAGAGTGGGCTCAACTTCATGCGAGAGCTCCCTTGAGTACTAAAGTAGTGGTACGTTTGAACCGCATGCGTTATAGCTAGCACGCTAAGTACTCTCTACCTTCTGAGCTACAGCTCTTGCAGCTTGCCAGTTGCACCAATCATCACCCAAGAGTTGGCTTATGTAACACTCCTCCACATTCACCTCATCCGCTGGGAGCAGGCTGCCGTTGGACGCGACAGTGAGTGAGGTCAAGTCAAGCAAGGCTGGACTAACCAACATTAGCTCTTTCAACTCCATCCTCAACTCATCAACACTGAAGGCGACGAAAACTGTACTCTACAAATACCGACGGTCTTATTTCTTGACACCAGAGCAACCTAAAGACCTGCGACATTTCTCACTTCCCAATTCATTCGACTGCATAGACCATGGATCACCGTCCGCAAGCTTGGGGTCGTGTATGTGCTTTCATATATTACACCTTTAGCATGGCCAGTTACAATAAGCTGATACTCAATAGCCTAGAGACGATGTTTACGGTGCCTACGATGCCTCTTTCATGACCGATAATGG
Source organism: Fusarium ramigenum (assembly GCA_013186855.1). Taxonomy (NCBI): domain Eukaryota; kingdom Fungi; phylum Ascomycota; class Sordariomycetes; order Hypocreales; family Nectriaceae; genus Fusarium; species Fusarium ramigenum. The sequence continues at coordinate 41,336 of JAAOAT010000390.1, forward strand.
CCCCAAGCAAAACACCCAACAGCCCATCGTCACTGGTACCTCCGTCATCGCAGTCAAGTTCAAGGATGGAGTTGTCATGGCTGCTGATAACCTAGGTCCGTTGTATCAGTGCCGATATCTGAATAGAAGCTAATACTTCCCAGCGTCATACGGCTCTCTGGCCCGATTCACCGATGTTAAGCGACTCCGCTCCTTCGCCGAGTCCTCGGTCGTTGGCTTCAGCGGCGACATTTCCGATATGCAGTATCTCGACCGCCATCTCATCGACCTCTCCCTCGACGAGGCCTACACATCCCCCGACGCTCCCCGTCTCAATGCCGCAAACCTCCACCGCTACCTCGCCAAGCTGCTTTACCGCCGACGCTCCAAGTTCGACCCCCTGTGGAACCATCTCCTTGTTGCTGGCCTCGACCACGATGACAAGCCATTCCTTGCCGCTGCCGACTTACTCGGCAGTACCTACAGTGCCCCCAGTCTGGCTACGGGCTTCGGTTCCATGCTAGCCCAGCCTATCATGCGTCGTCATGTCCCCGACGAGGAGACCGCACAGAAATTGGAGAAGGAGGAGGCTATCAAGATCATCAAGGAATGTATGAAGGTTCTATACTACCGCGATGCCCGTAGTTTGGACTCTTACTCGATGGCTGTCGTCACAAAGGAAGGAGTGGAGCTCACCGATGGTCTGCAGCTCGAGGCTCAGAGCTGGGCCTTTGCCGAGAGAATTCGCGGATATGGTACTCAAACTGTCTAAATCCCGTAGCAGGTGCTGAAATGGGAGGACCGAGTGACGAAAGCCAGTCACATTTTTAATCAACTAGTGAGGCTGCACAAGATACAAGTCAACCCGGCTTGATTACTGTTACTTTAGACAAGATTCAGCTGGAGCAATCATGATGATGATGATACTTGACAATGTGCAGTGAACTTCTATAAGCCATCGATGGAATTCCTTCCTCTCCCTCTCATCCAATAGCCTGGGAACAGCTCATGACAGTAGAGTTGTAAGAACATATCACATCTCATCATTCGAGAGTGTGCTTTAATATCTATACTTTGCATTTATGTTGGGTATGAACCTTTCTTTCAAATTTCACTTGCATGACCTTACCAAGAAGGCCACTCATAGGACCCTCAATGTCTCGAGCTCTAATGAGTCGATGCTGTATATGAGAGACACTTTTCAAGAGAGTCATAGGTCAGAGGTCGAAGGCAAAGGCTCAGTGTCTCGTCTTGTGCCCGTTACGTCTAAATCTGTAGGGAGGCCGGAAATTTGGAACATCAAGCTCTGCAGCAAACCATAGTTCACAGTTCACTGCATAGCCAAATGCAGTCGCAGCATTCAGAGTTTTCAAATGTCAACTTTATGTTCAATTTTCAAGACTTGCTATTCGTGATTACGTTGCCTAGAACTATTGTATCGTAAATAAGCCGACATGCCTATTCAGCCTCTTCTCGAGGGTTACCATCTAATACTGACCACGACCAGCCTGGTCCCTGGCCTCCCATTTATTCATTTATTTTTGCAAAACACTTTGTTCCATGCTATCCAGGTAGACAAAACACAAAATGCTTGACCAACATGTTCATTTGCAAGCCAGTGCAGTCCAAAACCCAACTCCAAATTTCATCATAAGCCTCTCGCCAGTAGCGAAGAGGAACCCAAGCAGCCGCCAAAACTCATACTGTACATCGACCATCAGTCAAAAAATCAGTAACGAGCTTACTCGACAGTGACCGACTTGGCCAAGTTACGAGGGAAATCAACGTTGAGACCCTCAAGAACGGCAAGCCAGTAGGCAATGAGCTGGAGAGGGATAACGTTGAGGAGACCCTGGAGAACGTCGACCGTCTTGGGGATCTCAATCTTCTCGGCTTCAGAAGACTTGAACTCCTCATCAGAGGGGTTGCAGATAACGATGGGCTTACCACCGCGAGCAATAACCTGCTGATAGGCGTTGAGTGACTTCTTGAACAGATCGTCACGGGTGAGGATCATGATGATGGGGAGGTTCTCGTCAACCAGAGCCAGGACACCGTGCTTCAGCTCACCGGACATGACGGCTTCGCAGTGAAGGTATGAGATTTCCTTAATCTTGAGAGCACCCTCAAGAGCAGTGGAGAACTGGCTGCCACGTCCGAGAAGGAGGAGAGACTTCTGGTTCTTGAAGTTCTCGCAGAGCTTCTTGATGGAGGAGTCAAGCTCGAGGATGGACTTGATCTGGGCAGAGACGTTGGAGAGGCCCTCCATGATCTCCTCACGGCGAGCCTTCTTGGAAGCACGGTCCTCGCTCAGGGACAGAGCAAACATGACCATGGCGATGAACTGAGAAGTGTAGGCCTTGGTGGAGGCGACACCGATCTCGGGACCGGCGTTGATGTGGACACCACAGTGTGTGAGGAGAGAAATAGAGGAGCCGACAACGTTGACGATACCGACAGTCAGGGCACCGCGCTCCAAGCAGTAGCGGAGAGCCATGAGGGAGTCGGCAGTCTCACCAGACTGAGAGACGAAGACGCAGGTGTCGTCACGGAAGACAGGGGCCTGTCGGTCGAGGAAATCGGAAGCCAGCTCAACGGCGATGGGGATCTCAGCAAGCTCCTCAAAGACACCACGGACCGCCATGCAAGAGTGGTAAGAAGTACCGCAGGCAATGAAGATGATGCGGCGGCATCGGCGAATGGTGGAAATGTAAGAGCGGAGACCGCCAAGGGTGACAGTCTTGTTGGCAATATCGAGACGACCACGCATGGTGTTGACAACGGACTCGGGCTGCTCGAAAATCTCCTTCTGCATGAAGTGGTCGAACTTGCCCTTCATGATCTCCTGGAGCTCGAGCTCAAGAGTCTGGATGGTTCGGACGTTGGAGCTGCCATCGGCCTTCTTGAGGCGGTGGATGTTGAGGGAGCCCTCGTGGATGTGGGCAATGTCGTCGTCCTCAAGGTACATGACCTTCTTGGTGTGCTCGACAATGGCGGAAGGGTCAGAGGAGAGGAAGAACTCAGTGGGCATGGGCATGCCGTCATCAGTCATGAAAGCACGAGACTGAGATCGATGGAGGAGAGACTTGTCGGCGGCACCGAGAAGGCCAGCGTCGGGAGACAGAAGGTCATTCTTCTTGATGGCAACATTCTGGGAAGCGGCCTCGGCGGGGAGGGCAGCGTTCTCATCAGAATACTCAACATCGACAAAGTCAACCTTCATGCGACGCTCGGTCTTAACACCGATGACGAGAGGAGAACCCTTTCGGGCGGCGATAACCTCATGGGGGTAATGGACGGACTTGATGAGAAGACCATAAGCACCCTCGAGCTCCTGGATGACGGCCTTGGCAAGGTCGGTGAAGCCAATGGAAGGGTGCTGGTCGTGGATGTACTTGGTGAGCTTTGCGATGCACTCAGTGTCGGTCTCAGTCTCGAACTTGAAGCCCTTGGCCTGGAGAAGAGTCTTCAACTCCTTGTAGTTGGTGATGATACCATTGTGGACAACGGTGAACTCCCAGTTGACGTCAGATCTGCATTCAGGGGTTTGTAGTTAGCACACCGTGTTCAAAATCACTCTCCCAATCCAGAACTGATCTTCGCATCCTCCAAATGGAACGGCAAAGATCAAGAAGTAAGCAGTCGGATTGGGAATTTTGGAATTTCTCAAACGTACCGGTGGGGGTGGCAGTTGGTGGTGGAAGGAGGACCGTGAGTAGCCCATCGGGTGTGGGCAATACCGGCATGTGAATCAAAGATCTTCTCGAGGTCGAGGTCGGACTCGTCAATGAGCTTTCGGAGCTTGGCGACCTTGCCAACCTCCTTGAAAGCGAGAACCTCCTTCTTCTTGTCGCCGTCGATGGCTAGACCAGCAGAGTCATATCCACGGTACTCGAGACGGGACAGACCTGTTTGCAAAAGGCTGTGTCAGCAACACGAATCTGGGCGCTGATCCCGCGTCTCACCAGTGCATGGCGGGGCGGGGCATGGCTGATGAAGGGGGTGGTGAG